>OMNN01025187.1:0-13982 GCA_900302755.1 Chromis chromis
GAGACGGAGGAGGGCACGGTCACCATGGTTACGACGGAGGAAGCGGTGGAGGAGGAGGAGGAGGGGGGGATGGATATGGTGCAGCAGCAAGAGGAGTATGTCATCACCTCCCCCGAGGAGGTGGAGATTCAGACGGTCGTCGTTTGATCAGACGGAGTCGGTTTGATGTGTGAATTAATGACTAAACTAAGGCCAAAGTGTTTAAAGTTACAGAACAACTGATAAAGAATCCTCTGTGTGCACGAGGACGTTTCTATCATGTGGCTTCTGTTGACTGATTTACTAAAATGGATCCCATTTAAACTACCTACATCCTCTGTAAGATTTAACCTCCATCGGTCTGAACTGATGCCTTCCTCTCCTCCGATGGTACAAACTGAACAAACCTTCGCCTTCATGTGTTTTAGCCTCGTCTGTTTCCGTTCCTGCAGTCAGAAACTGAACTTCCATTCTTGTTTGACGACCCAACATGGCGTCGTTTCATCACGTTCCCTCCTCCTCCCTGATGTCGGCTCCAGAGACGTTTTTCCTCTCATGTTTGAAACGTGATGCTCTCTAAAGGCTGACTGGTCCAAACTGTGGCTGATGCAGTGTTTGAGCTGTTGTAAAGCATCTTGAAGCATGACGGATGCACCGGTGAACTGACAGAAAAGTGTTTGAGCAGCAGTTTGCATCAAATAAAAGCTATTTTCTTAAACGGTTGACTTCAGTCTTTTCAGTCGTACACCAAGAACCCGCTGCAGCCTGTTGATGTCTGCTGGTTTCCTGTTTCTATGTGACGTATTTTTGTATTTATCTTTCCCTTTTAGAAGCTCGTGGCTGTAGAGTTGAGCGTCCTCTACCCTCTCAAAGGAATAGCGGCTCACACCTGCCAGGTAAAGCACAGCAGCTCCCCTCTGAGACACATGAAAGCTCCGTTGCACTAATTGAGACAGAGGAAGTTAACCTTGTTTGTTTTCCTGAGCTAAACCCACCGTCGCTGGAACACGACTCCATTTGGTGCCTGTAACCTTGAGCACATCTACAGGCTACTTCTCTGTACGTGGTGCTCCAGTACCGAGGTTAGCACAGGCGCTATAATCAGAGAAGTGTCCCTGGCTGGTACATCACACAGTTTCTGGGTCATTTCTCAGCCCTCTGAGAGGCCCTCATCCACATGAGCAACAGAGGGAGACAGAGAGAGAGGGTGGGAGTGAGAGAGAGGGGAAGGTATTTATAGAAAAATGGGGCTTCGCAGTACCTTTTCTTGCAAAGAACCATTTCAGGACCAAGTGTCCCAGTTTCCTCCTCGTCGCTCAGCCATAGGGTTTGAACCGAGGCTGGAGCTGGACTGCCTCACCCAGGATGGAGAGCCTGGCTTGCAGACGCTCTCCCCTGTCCTCCGGCCTCCCTCTCCTCAGCTCCACACTGCTGCTTCTCTGATTGAGACTAAAGGGAGGCGTCGGCCCACTTAACCTACCGATGTGACCTTTTAGGTGTGACTGACTCGCGTCGCTCGGTAGAAGCTTCTGGAGGCAGAGAGCTCAGGTGAGGAGCAGCTGGAGGGTGTCCTGAGGCACTCCGTGGCTGCATTGACCCCCGGGCCGGGGGTGAAGATAGGCTGGCTGGAACGTGCCCTGCCGCAAGCCGGGCAAGGATGAGGCGTTTCCTGAGCAGAAAGGGTCGCTTCTCCCTGCGCCAGAGCAAGTCTGGGACCCGGAGTGCCTCCAAAGATTTCTGTAAGTCTGCTTTTACCGCAATGATCATTTTCACACGATGTTCCTAAAGTGCTTCGTCTGCTGGAGGTGAGATGATGAGATGTGGGTCGCAGGCTGGAGGGAACAGGACACAAAGTGCTGCTTGTGTTCTGGTTGGACCCACAGCTCCATGTCAGCGACTTCCCAAATCTATTTTAGATTAATAATCAGCTGCGGTTTGATGCTTCCTCTCAGCAGTAAGAAGCTCTGTGGCTCTTTGAGAATGTGATGTATGATTGATCCACTCAGCCACATTCTCACCCTGAGCTCCTGGAGGATCTGCTTTGTGTTGTTGTTTCGTGTTGATCTGACGTTTCCACATCAAGTCTTTAATTTTTCTCCTGCAGGTTTTTTAGTTTTCTTGTATTTTGTCTCTTCCTCTGTCTTACTTTCTCCGTGTTTCCATCGTTCTCCGCCTCTGATCAGTTCTAAAAGGAGAAGCAGCGGTTTGGTGCTGAATGTTTGACGGACGACTGTGTGATTGTTTTATGATTCTTATGCAAGCGTCTTCCTATATATTTAGATCTTTCTGGTTGTGTTCGTTGGGGTTCAGATGTCTTGACTTGATTCTGTTTTCCCCAGACATCTGACCAAGTAGATTGATTGAATTATAGTCTGACATGTTTAGAAGTAAAGGAGACATGAAGGTAGTTTAAATCAAAACCAGGTCAAGGCAGAAGATTTTCATTGTACGATCCAGTTCTCAAAAGGATAAAGTGCAACCCCTATAACGTCCTACATACATCTCCGCTGTATCCAGATGGCTGTAGATGAGTGAGATGAAGTCAAGTGAGTCTTTAGGGACACTTCCTGCAGCAGCAGAATGAGGCCAGTGACCAGGGGGAGGCCAGCGGGTCCACATGTGGGCAAGACACCAGCAGTCGCAAATAACCTTCCTTCCTCGGTCCATTTATTTTTCTGTGATTCATTTAACTTCCAAACTGAGATCTGTTATGTAAGGATGTTTTTTTTAATGTCACGTCTACGGCTGTGTATTTAATTAGACCAGTGTACCTGCTGCTACAGCTGAGGTGCCCTATTTAAACCAGTAGCACCATTCGACCTCCATTTTACAGCTCAGAGTCTATAACAGCAGAGTGCACTAGATTCTTAATGTTCCTTCATGCATGTGACATAGATAGTCTCTGAGCAGTGAAGCTTCTATCTGCTGGATTAATTCAACACAGTTGTCTCTCAGTGCTTTACAGAGCTCATTGAATTGGTAAACAAACAAGAAATGCTGTAAGTAAACAGTCTAATAAAGAGTCCAACAGTCGATGAGGCCAATGGATCAGTCCGAGGCATCACCTGCCCTTTATGACCCTCCTTCTTCGGGAAGGAAAAACTCAAAAAACACAGTGGGGAAAAAAGAAACCTCCGGGAGAACCACAATGAGATCCTACTCCCAAGGATGGACAGTCTATAGCCACGGACAATGCACATCCATAGCAGATATAGTGACAGTCTAAGTCCAGAGGGGATGGGTGAGGGAGGTACATCCAGTCAGTCAGTATTTTATGTACTTGTATTTCTGTAATTTTAAGAGAGGTGTGTGCCTACCGTTGGATCAAATAGATTTAAAGCCCTGCTCAACCAGTTGTCCAGTGACAATTGTAGACCTGGTATAGACTTATTATCTGTTTTCAACATGTCTTAGTGCTCTTTGTCTCTGATGAATCAGTCGAAACATCAGTGTGTTTGAGCAGTCATAGGCTGTGAATTAATCAGTGTGCTCCAGTCCTCTTTTGTCCTCTGGAAAGTATTTCAACCTTTTGTTACTTCTTCCACTCCACGTCACCTAGATTTCATCAACTGTCCCCTGTTCTCTCCACATTCCCACTGTGGCCCATACACATGGTATATAATGTAGTCTATAATATCATGTTGTGTTTTCTACGCAGGCCGAATCTCCAAGGTTTTCATCTCCCATTTGCACGGAGATCACTTGTTCGGTTTGCCTGGTCTCCTTTGCACTGTGAGTCTCAACACCAACCCGGAGCCTCAGCAGAGCCTGAACTGTGTGGACATCTACGGGCCCCGGGGCCTCCGGCACTTTCTCAGGGTGACACTTGGCCTCACAGGATCACAGCTGCTCTTCCCCTACGCAGGCAGGTCCAAAATGTACAGCTTTAGGTCTAATGTCTCCATGCAGCTGCAAGTTTAAAAACACATGATCGAAGAGTTTTAGCACATACAGGCACAGCAGACAGTGTGTTTCGTAGTCAGACACTCCAGCTGTCTGCTGTAGGGTTTATCAGGGAAGACTAGTTATGCTGTCCAAGCACAGAAAACAGCTAGAAAATTACATTTTCATTTTGTATTGTGTATTAGATCGCCACCTTCAGGAGAGCTTGATAAACTGCTGCCTGAGAGTGAATTGTGGGTTGGAAAGGGTTAGTGTTACTGCATTACTACAGTTAGTTTTAGATAGATTCTTACTAATCCAACTGCAATCCTGTTCTTATAATGATTTTATCTGGTAAATATTCTTTTAGAGACCAAGAAGATAGCTTAGATGTGCATCTTAGCCACACTGCAATGCTGCATTTCTAAAAGGAGTGTATAGTCTTTGTAGTTGATTTTGTGAAACTGCCGTTACACTTTATTAGACTTTATTTTGATTGATTTATATTTTAATAGACATTTCAGTTGTCTTTATTTTGCTGTATTTTACCCATTTCTAGTCTGATTTAGTTTGCTATGTTTTCTTTTGGATTAATTCTAATGCGCCCCTCTGAACTATTTAATGTGTGTCTCTGTAGTGCATGAGCTGGAGCCCACATCTGACCAGAGTCCAGAGGAGGGACAGCTCAGCCTGGAGGTAGGTGAAGGATTCAGGTTTCTCCATTTAGTAAAAGATCTCACCTTACCTGCTGTTAGTTACAATATTGCTAAATTCATCGCTTTTTATTCATGATATGAAACCCAATTTTACCATATATTGGGAAGGCATTTAACCAACTTCATCCTCTTATACCTCAGCAGAAATTGTGCATTCCTGACTTTTAACAAAAATCCATGTGTATCTTGTTACCAGCCATAGTACCTAAGATGTTCCGTAATGTGAGGTCATTGTGTTCCTGTGTATCCATGTTGTTCTGTAAGAAATGTCCAAATTTCAAATTGAAAGGAACGTTTTAAAAAAAGCAAATTTTTTTGGTTCAACTCTCATTTGTTCATTTGAGAAGATATCCTCATCCCAGGAGTTGTAACGGTTTTCTGTACAATTATTACCGGAGCTTGTAGTCTTTAACTTTTTGTATTCTGTGTACTCGTATGTTTTACTTTCGCTGATTAGATGACAGCGGAGAGCAATCCTCCCCATCCACAGGAGCAGCCGGGCAGGACGATCTCCCTGGACGTCTCCAGTGACTCTTACCTCCTCTTTGAAGACAAGAAGTTTGTGGTCAGAGCCTTCAGGTTGTTTCACCGCATCCCCTCCTTTGGTTTTTGCATTCAGGAGCGTGATCGACCTGGAAGACTGAAAACAGAAGTACTGAAGGAGCTAGGTAAAAAGTACCTTCTGTCCTTCTATACATGTCTTTTTTACATTTTGGACAATTTTGAAGAAACGTTGAGAGACCAAATTTTAAATTCACACCTGTTTAGTACCAGTTACATATTGCAGTTGGTTTAATAAATAGGTGTCCTTAGTCCAATAATGGAACATTGTTATGATAGTCATAAAATGTTTTTATTAATCCAGTGAAATCCACTACAGCTTAAATCAGGAGCAGATGATTCTAATGTCTTTCATGACAGGATAGGTGAGATGTTTTAGCACTAAAACCATTCAAAACATACATCCCATGGCGGTAAAGTATATAAAATTTAAAAAAAATAGTATCTAAATAGTTCATATTTGGTATTTATTGTATAGCATTTATTATTTATTTCAAATTCTATTGGGAATTTGTTTCAAGGCTTTATAACACTTGTGGCACAATAAACTACCCTTTAAATAATACATGTGGGTTAAAGTGACTCCTCTCTCTTTGTGTCCCTCAGGCCTTAAACCAGGGCCTCTCTACGGGCGTCTGAAAGCCGGAGAGTCTGTTACTCTTGAAAGCGGTCGTGTGGTGCTGCCCGGTGAGGTGCTGGAAGAAGCTATTTCGGGGAGGAAGGTGTGCATTTTAGGAGACTGCAGCTCAGTGCTCGGGGAAGGACCGCTGAGGCTGTGCAGCGGTGCGGACCTTCTGGTTCACGAGGCCACCCTTGGGAATGAGCACCGAGAGAAAGCGGTGGACCACGGACACAGTACACCTGAGATGGCAGCAGCGGTGGCACAGGCTTGTTGCGCGCAGAGACTCGTACTGTATCACTTCAGTCAGCGGTACAAACCCAGCTCCCTGCAGAAGGAGGGAGATGAGGACAATGTTTCAGAGCTACAGAGACAAGCCGAGGAAGCTCTACAGGACAGTGGAGTGGAAGTGACTCTGGCTGAGGACTTTCTGACTCTACCCATCCCTCTGAGAAGACCAAGGTAATAAACACACAGTATAGTTTTTATAATGTTGGTCGTGGATATGATTAAAAACATAGCACTTCTGTGAGTTTGCTCTGCCCTCTTGTGGTGTAAATTGTGTAAAAGGACCTCTTCTATCATTAACAGTTCTTCATCCTGTGATTTGGATATTACATATACAGATGTTCCCAGATTGAGATGCTCTTTATTCAGTGTATTGTGTTTATCCTTAAACCTTGAATTAGTCAAATGAACTGCTCAACCTATTTGCTAGTTCTGGAGCTTTTGACCAGATCACATATTAAGTCTTTCAGCAGAGGGCTCACACTTTCCATTATTTTGAGCACTTTATACAATTCTGATGCGTGTTGGCTTCAAATTTGAGCCTGTGCAAGGTTCTTTAAAAAACAAAAGTAGACAAAAGATCTGCTGATTAAGACCAGATGATTCAGTCGAAAGCCCCAGAACAAACAAGTATGTGGCCCTTCAGTTGAGAACATGTAGTCAGTTGCTGTTTTTTCAAAGCCAAGAAGGATTTTTACATCATGTTGCTAAATTGTACTCCTATTTATTCATTGGAGCGCTCCATGTAAAACTGTATAAATGATCACATAAATTTAAGCCATAACAACTGTCTATGAATCAGTAAAGTCGTTTTACATCTTTCATGTAATGTCAAAGAACATGCAATCATCTCCGAACCTTTTCCAGAGCTTTATTTCTGGATCTGTACACAAGGTATTAAAGTACAACAGAAAATACAAAATAATGTTTAACAAAAGAAAAAAAAAAAAACTCAATGTATATGTACAATTCTTATAAACAAAGATAAAGATAGCTTCTTGAACATTTCTCATAGTGAAGTTTTTGATTGTCTATATTTCTGGATATACATTTTTAAGTTTTGTAGGTTTTTATTCACAAAGGTGTTTTTGTTTTCGTCAAAGGACTCGAGTTTTCTTTTTCAAAACCACAACTGCTATATTTTTTTTCCTTTTTAAACTTCAAAACACAATACAAAATATAAAATAAATTTGTTTAGTGCTTGCTTGCACACACAAGTCTCATACCAGAGATATCAATAAAATATCACATTTTCGAGAGTTCACAGGGTGGTGAAAAACCTACTTCTACTACTTAATGGCCTTTACATTCTGACAGTTTTTCTGAGTCTTTGTACAAACCACAGGTGAAATAAATATCACTGCACTGCTAAAGCTAGAAGAGCTTGGAGGACCTACTGCATTATGCACATTGCATTAAAAGAGAAACTAGCTCTCCACATACTTAGAGCAGCAGCCATCCCTTTACCATCAAGACAAATAGACGACGACATGTAAAAAGATTTTTTTTTCAAGGAAAGAAAGATGAGTGTCTTTTACACATGGCTGCAAGTTTCGAATGCAAAATTGCAACATTGAATAATATCAATACGTCTTCAGGTAAAGCCGTTTTCAGTGGTACACTTGAGAAACAGGCACAGCTGGCATGCGTGGTTTCAGCTGTGTCCTGGTGTTGTGGGTATCATGACTTTCCAAAGAGAAAAAGAAAATTAAAACACCAAGTCAACCGGTAAAATGCAAAAACCCAAAATATCTGTACATATCTACAAATTATTGCCTTTCTGACAAGGAATTGAATTAAAACCTTTGTATCAACACAGATTCACAAGTGTAAGAGGTCAGTTAATAGACTTTTTAAAGGCTATTTGCTAATTATTTACATGAAACGCAGATGTGAATATCCTCTCTGATGCTGGGCTTAGAAACTGAATTACTTGATCAAACTTAATGATGGTTAATAGGTATGAATCCTGTCTGTACACACATTATGGGAAAAACTAGCTCTATGGACATGACAAACATGGTGTACCCCTGAAACAAACTAAATATTCATAGCACAATGCATAGATAAATTAAGTAAACACTACTACTGCATCCAATCAACTGACATTGACCCGCTAAACATTTTACAATTCACAATTATGGACTTCAGTCAAGCAATAACGGCTCCATTTCTGCTACTAGACTCAAAGAAATTGTCGACCAGATTTCAAAAGGCATCTCTAGTCAGTACAGGCTAAGCAGAGGTTCAATACAAAATCAGAGAGGCTTTAAATAAAAATAATACTGCTAGCAGGTTAACCCAAGCTTGCAAGTGGTCTGAAAATGGCGCTACTTCATTTAGGAACATATTCTAACATTTTTGCCATAACTAGGACATATGTAGAGCTAAACTTTCCAAAGAGTAGCATGAGTGAACGCATGAACTGAAAGGAATAAATGAAATATGAGAAAGTATATGCAATAGATACACATTTTCCTGTGTCTATGTTTAAATGGCTATTAACCCAACCAAAAATCTTTGCATTGCAATATTGCTGCTATGGTTTGCTGATATCCTCCTAAAAACAGGCAGGATTTCCAAAAAATGAGTTTATATCCAACAGTGAAACAAGATGACTCCCATTAAGTTACTCTGCACAGGTATTCTTCATCACCTGTTTAAAAAGGTAATAGAATAACTATGAATCGAGGCTTGGAATTTGGGTTAGACAACCTGCGATTTTAAAAAAAACAAAAAACGTTTTACTGTTGCAAACATTCACATGTTCCAGTTTGGCCACTTTGAACAAAAGTAAACAAGCAGACAAACTATAAACAAGCTTCCACAGGAGAAAATTAAAAGAAGAAAACCAAACAGGAGGGGGCGTTAGCAGCTAAAGCCACAACACTTCCTGCTCTCCAAGCTAATCTCCATGCTAGTGTTGCTCTTCGTACAGTATGTACCCAGGTATATTTGGGATCAAATAAAAACCATCTGCACCAGTCTGGTTACTGAAAAGTACCTGTAAACCAAACACTATTTAAAAAAAAAAAAGTACCACTTCAAACAACAGAGAATGCTAACACTAGAGGCTGAAAACTAAACTAATTTTGGCAGCTGAAAAGAATGGCAGGATAACATACTGTAGCTCTGAAGATGTTGTGTGTAGATGTGAGGGAGGAAGATACACAACTCTCCTACTGCAGCCTCTGGGCCCAACTGTACATGGACGTTACACATCTCAAGACCGCAAAACAAAAATAAAATAAATGGCTATATAAACTCTTGAGAGAAATCAAGATTTTAGTTCTATATGATAGACATCACTGATGTCATATTACACAAAAATGAAAACAAAAAGTATATTCATATACATATATATAGATATATATATATATATAATAGAATTTAAACCAATTGGATTTTCCAGTGAGGTCAGTCTTATGTACAATCAGGAAAAGGGGTTTCAAAAGGGAAGAACAGGGAAAGAAGATGAGGAAGATCACTCTGACTGAAGTGCTGCAGTGTGCTGTGTGTGGTGCCGTGCATGTGCTCCCAGAAACCCATGGGGCTCGCCGCTGCCGGCCAAGCTCCCAAAGTCTGTGACAGACACTGCCATTTTGGCACCAGTGATTCGGTGGTGATGCGTCGTTGTCCGTCGCGCTTCGAAGTCCACTCCAATATTACCCACAGACACATCATTGATAAAGGAGTCAGGCAGCGCCATCTTGAGTCTCTTGGAGGGCCGCTCGCAGTCCTTATTGACGCAGACTCCTCCTAGCTGGCCCAGGTCCGAGTGGTAGAAGCCGGCGTCAAGCATGTTGAGGCAGTCAGGGTCTGCACCGTTTGAGGGGAACCCAAGGGATTCATCGTGGTTCAAGGAGCCGCGATGGAGACTTTCCAGTGGAGGAAAACTGTAGGAGTCCAGGCAGCTAACCTCTGCAGGGCTGCATACCGTCGCTACACTGTTGCTCAAAGCTGCAAGGAGATTGCACACTGAGTTAACACTAAATAACTGGAATTAACAACGAGAGAGTCAAGAAACTGTTTTTTTAGGGGGGGGAAAACAACATGACAATGACAAATGGGGAACATCCTAAATAAGATAGCTGTCTGAGATGTTAAGAACTATTTCTACCTTCAAGTTGTTTCATCACTGAAGAATTCCGATTACTAACCTGTGAGGTCACTGGCAGTGATGGAGTTGAGCAGGCTGAGCTGCTGTTCTGTGGTGGTCTCCAGCCGTCCTCCTCCACCAGCTCCTGAGCACACAGAGGAGGAACTGTCCACTGCTAGTCCCTCTGCTTCATCCACCAGCCTGTCCATCAGGTCGCTGCATACAAACATACATGTCAGTGAGTTTGTTTCTTCCAAATTATGCACACTTCAATTTTCTAATGGTACAATTTATTAAAACATCAGCAAAAACACCAAACAATGCCAGCAGATCTATAGTACACTTTTCTCCCACTTACGTTACACCAGGATAGCTGCTGTACTTTTTCTTCCCAAACCGATTCTGCTGTACAAAGAAGTCAAAGCGCTCTGACTTTTTCCACATGTAATAAAACGCCACACATTCTGCTACTGTTCGTGTTGTGACCTGAGAGATAAAAAGAGATAGGAAACTTTTAGTTTTATGTACAGTATGTATGTCTTTTATGCTGATGTAAGAAATCATCAAATAAGACTCACTTTGTGTTTCTGTATGAGGTGAAAATTCTTGTCATACATCTGTAGAGCATGTTCAAAGTTCTTGCATTCTTCCTCTGACCACGGAGGTGATTTTTCTGAAATAAAACAAAATAATGTTAGCCCCACCAAGAAAATTAATTTCAGCTGGATCAGTTCATCACTTCTGAACGTATATAAAAGGTCTATTGATGCACATTACCCAAAATACCAACTGAAATCAGTTACCAAATACCAAAATCTTTTTCATGTTTGAACATTATAAGAACACAGAAACAATGACTTTGATACAAACGTTAAAAATAAAGATAAAAATGTGGTATTTGTTTACTGCAAAAAAATTGCTGTCGCAGCAAGTAACCAGGAAAAAGAATGTCCTGCACACAATTACACACAACAGTCTAATAAGGTTTAAATATAATTTTAACAATAATTACAATGTTTACATTTCTATTGACTAAAAGAGAAATGTTGATTTAACTCAAATAATTATGAGGCAACTATTTTTGCTCTATTACCCCTTTTCCACCTCGCTGGTTCCAGTGCTAGTTCGGAGCCAGTGCCTGACTTAGCACCAGTTCTTTGTGTTTCCATCACCTAAGCACTGGCTCCAGATTCTAAAAACTGGTGCTTAGCAAGCACCAACTCTTTGCTGGGCCAGAGCTAAGAACCGAGTAGGTCAGGGGCTGGGGGCAGGGTTATCGTGACCAACGATCAACGGTGGAAAAGGACACACAAGCGGTAATTTGTGTCCTTTTTCACCAGGATGTCCCTGGTCCAATTGCAGATGTATTGGAATGACTCCCGGGACACACAGAAGTTCTGCACAAACTGTTGCGCTGAAATCCGATACAATTGTGTCCCACCAGTAGCGCGATCGCGGATGTACCCAAGCAACAGGCGACCTCCGCCTGATCTATTCAATTCAATTCTATTTTATTTATATAGCGCATATTTACAACATATGTCATCTCATAGCGCTTAACATAGTAAGATCTTTATCTTTATAAAGATGTTTATCTTTATAAAGATCAATATTATCATCAACTTATTGTGTTTGTTTAACTGCTATGTAATCGATGCAAGCGTAGACATTTTACAGTGACACAATGGCGTGGCTCTAACTTGGCTCCTTGGCAATGGAAAAGCAAACAGTTTCTTAATAGGAATGAGATTTGAACCAACTAAGCACCAGCACCGAACTAGCACATGGTTCTTCTTGGTGGAAAAGAGGTATGTGTGGTGTTGGATTGGACTGTTGGAGTGGGTAAAAGGGTGGTGTCTATACTTTTGCACCTCCCTGGAAAACATATGATCAAGACCTTTTAGTTTGGCTTAAAGGAATATCCAGTATAAACACAACAACAGGTGCAGATATACAACACAATATGGACTTGTCTGCAATGTTTGTTCCTGTATGAATTGTAATCAATATGTCATACATCTGGCTGGATTATCAACGGCCATTGCATTGTAATGAGTTAATTTCTACTTCCTTTTACACATAGGTACATTTGGATGATATAAAAAGGTAAGTAAAGAGAGGACATGGCAGCAGGTAGGAGCCAATTCACCAGTAGTTTGCCAGCTTCCATTGGGGAGGGTTATTTACATTATTACAAAAACTTCATTTCTGACCTTATAATTTTAATGCATTTGACAATTGCATTTACAATTATGTATCAGGCTCAGAAATCAGAAAATTAGATTGTACTGCAGTACTAAATGGGGCAGTGTAAGATTTGATTTCCTTCTTCAGTTAAAATATTCTATACAAACTTCTTCCTTGCAGTTAATGATTTTTTATGTTCACTTTAATGAGATCATTTTGTCCATAAATGTGTAATAAAAATGCTTCAACCAAAAATGTTATGACTTCCTCTGTCTGCTGTTGTGCAACTGACAAATCTCAAAAATGACTTACTGCGGATGGTGAAAATAAAAACACTTACCCAGTGGTTTATTGCAAACTATGTAAATTATTACTCCTAAATGAAGATCTGTTCTTTCTTGAGTATTTTACTCTTTAGTGGCTGTAGCACTTTTAAAATGGCTTTTTTTTTGTTGCAATTATGAAGTCTGGCTATCACAACAAATCTACCCAATGCAATAGAATCGTATTTGGCAATTTGTTTCTGTTGTAGAAATTATCTGTTAAAGTTTGACAGAATGTCCACTTTGGATTCTAAGTTTTGCAGCTGCAACAGTTAAGGTTGGCAGCACACAAAGTAGTTGTCAAAACTGCTGTCAGTGTATGATACTTGTCATATATGACAGTTTCCTACTGGAGATGTGGAATCAGTGTCCTTTGCTTACCTTTTGAGGACTTTACATGGCTGCAGTATCTCTCTAGTGCTTCACGGGGGTTGTAGTTGCATTTTACAAGCTCATGCAAAGCCTGTATTGAAAGAGTGGAATGGTCAAGCACTACAGTATTGGCCAAAATGCATCACATGTACCATAGAAACAATAATGTAAAGAATTCAAAAATAATCTGTGAAATTCAGCACCCATTTGCTGTAGGATGCGATTAATGAAAGCTGCTGAAAACTGTTTGCTTACAAGCGTTGCTACTGCCAGATTCATTATTGTATTACGACATGAAAGGACTGATGAATAAACACATGACTAACCTGCTCATTGTCTCGAACGTGCATCCCTGGTTTGTCGCATCCTGCCTTTTCATCTGTTGTCCGTGACAGCACTTCAGACAGGAAACCCCTAACCTTGTTTTCTGACAATATACCTGGGCTCCATAATAACTCATCTTCATCTTCATACACTGCAAAACAAAGCACATGGCGGTAAGATTAGTTACCTTGTGCACATTATCCTGTTTTAATTAAATGGAGTGCAACATTGTAGGCAGCCACAATAAAGGACATATTAGGCATGCGTGCTGTAAACAAAAAAGCAGCAGTTACCTTTCTCTCCATCTTTGTAGTGACAGAGGCAAGAAGGAACCTCTGCTTGGTACTGTGTTCCTACCATTATTTCCTATTACACAAATCAAACAGAAGAGAATACATAGCACATTTAAATAAAAAAGCAACATAAAACATGAAGTAAACTCCTTATCCCTCTCTTGATGCGTTTCAAAACGAAATGTATTATTTACCTTTCTGGAGTCCTCTGGGCTTGGACCATCTTCATCACACTCTGATTCTTTATCACCATCAGAGATAGCGTTGGCTGACAAAAAAAAAAGAAAAAAATAATTTAAATACCTTGACATGCGCTGAATGCCAATGGCACTTCTTGGG
>OMNN01025189.1:0-10055 GCA_900302755.1 Chromis chromis
ACACAGAACTGGAGTTATGTCTAGTAAGAATAGAATAATACTATTTGTTGTCGTTTTGTCACACTATGAGCTAATGCTGCAGTTAAAGCTGTATGATTCTACACTGCAATGGAAACAGAAAGAGGAGAGGAGAGGAGACGGAACAGAACGGAGCATGACAGAGGAGTTGGTAGGTCCGCATACTGAAACATTGGCGGTGTATTAGTGCCTACGCTAATACGCTCGGCGGCACACTACAGCTCCGCAGCTACCAGCGACGCGCAGCGGGGACACGCACAAATATTCGAATATCAAAATTATTATTCAAATACCACCACAACGAACGAATATTGGGATATTCAAATATTCTGGACCAGCCCTATATAAAAGTAAAACCGAATGCTTTACAGGTGAGTTAAAGTAGTTTAATTTACGTCTACATCTGCAAGTGGGTCACCAGGATAAGAACAGACACACCAATCAGGCATAACATTATGACCACCTGCCTAATATTGTGTTGGTCCCCCTTATGTGAACCTTATCTGAACCATTGGGCATGGACAAGAGGACCTCTCAGGGTGTCCTATGGGGTCTGGCACCAGGACCAGGGCAGTGGATCCTTTGGGTACTCTGGCTTGGCCAGTGGGGCCTCTGTCAATCAAACTTGTTCCACTGCATCCTGTTGATGCTTGATCAGAATGGGGTCTAGGAAGTTTGGAGGTCAAATCAACATCTTGGGCCATTGTCATGTTCCTCAAGATGTTCCTGATTGTTTGATGTTTTTGCCATGTGGTGGGGTGCATTTTCCTGTGGGGGTAGGCCAGTGACATTTGGGATTTCCATTTGCATGAGGGAGTGTGCTTGTTCTGGGACAATGTTTATTTGGGTGTCTAAGTCTCATCAACACGGATGCCAAAATCCAAGGTTTTCCAGCAGAACACCACATAGTACCAATATGATCAATGTTATTCACTTCACCCGTCAGTGGTTATAATGTTGTGGCTGATCGGTGTATGTGGCCGTACTACGTTTAGTAATTGGCTGGACTTGTTGAAGTGACACACCTGAAATGTTACCCCACAGTCTCCGAATATAGTTGATGTTTTCCCACAGTGCATTCAACACGCACAGCATGTGAGTAATGAGGGCGATAAAAAGGCTTTCCTACACGCCAGCATGAGCTGATTAGTTTCTTAAGCTTCCATTTGATGTTTCAGTAATGTCTCATTTCGTCAGAGTTTGTCTCAAGCTCACGCCGCTGAGTCATTTTTTGAACCAAAGATAGCTTTAAAATCAGATTAGCGGAGAGGAGCATGTCAGGGTGAACAGTCTGAATAACAAATCTAATTTATTCCTGATGAAAACTTGCAAAATTTTGGTCTGTGGGTCTATACAGGAGAGTTGCCCTCTTTAAAGCATGAGTGGAAAGTTTTCAGTCTCTGCCGATGTCACCCTTGAATGTGGATAAATTTATTCTAAATCTCAAAAGCTGCTTTAAGAACATCAGATGTGTCGCGCCTAAGAGAAAAATCTGAAATACACTGACTGAGAGTGCTGGCATGTATTAATCAATAGATTTTACGCAACAGGAATTGATTGTCATATTATTCGGCCACAGATAGACTGGCCACTGTTTGTCAGGTTAACGATGTTTTGTGCTCCTGTCAGGGCTGTGTTCTGAAAATCTATGCAACTTATTCACGGTATTGATGTACCGTCAATGACAGTTTCTGTTCCCCCATGCAGAAAAAAACGGAGAATTGTCCTCGAAGGTCACCAAACAGTCATTTGTCCTTTTCTCATCGTCAGCCCTGATGTGATAATGATATATCAAAGTACAAAAGACATGCTGATATCTGTATCTCATTTCTTTGTGGTTTTTCACTGATTCAAGCACAACTCTCCACAAATAGTAGAGCAGCTTACAGAAATAATCAGCCTTTCATATGTGGGTCCCATTTATATAACTGATGGTATTCAATATTGTTGATTATATAAATTATATTATCATTATATTAGATTATATATGTGAATGTTTCCCCTCAACTGAACTGCAACATTTAAGCTGGTTTATCTTTTACTTGATTGTCAGCCATCATTACTTTTGGAAATACACTATTTTAACCATATACCCAATAACTTTATAATCATTTATCAATTACTTTTAAGTCAGGCATTTATCCATTAACTTCATTTATGCATTACATTTGGCTGGTCGTTTTGACTGTTAGCTATATCAACTGTTTACCCAAAATATTTTTTAGCAAATCTAACCATTAAAAAACTACTCTTCACTACTTTAACCTAATCCATTATTAAGCAAACTGTTTCAACCATTAGCTATTTGAGCTGTTAACAATTTACTCTTGGTTCATTTTTCAACAATTCTCATCTTTAGCTTATTGTTTAGATTTCACTTGCTCAATATTCACAGACTTTCGATTATTGTGTACATATATATCCATCAACCTGCATAAAAATTGCATAGGCTCTGCTTGTGTTGCCAAAACAGCTCGTCATTTCTTTGGGTGTCCTGTGATGTCTGGCATCGGGATGTTGGTTATGAATCCATTATGTTATCTGGGTTGCAAGGTGGAGTTTGTTCTTGCAAATCCTATGGATGCTCCATTGGATTGAGAACTGGGGAATTTGGAGATTAACTCAACGCTTTGGGCTCTTTGACATGTTCCTCAAGCTGTTCCTGAGCCTTTTTTTTACTATTACACTGTCCTGCTAGAAGAGGCTGCTGATGTGTCCTTGCACTAGGGGAGATGTACTTGTTTGCAATAATATTTAGGTGGGTGGTAATAATGTTATGGCTGATCGGTGTGTATCTTTAATTACCTGAGTGAAAGTACCCTTTGTTATGAGTTGTCCTGTAATATATATATACACCAACATATGCACAGAAAAATACACATGAAGACTGAATTTGCGTATCACTACAACATACAAAACCACACACTTTTCAGCTCCCACAAAGCCATGGATGGCAGGTCTTAAGTGCCTTTCAGAAAACCTCTTTTACATGATGTATGCATTAGGTGTGCAGCAGTAATGCATTTTTATAAACACGAGGTGCAGCGGGGCACGTCCGTGCCTTGTTTATATTCACCGACCTCTGAGTGTAATTGAAATGATTTAGAATGACAGTAGTGCAACTCAATACATTCAGTCATGCTGAAGTCATTATATCCATTTGCAGACAAGAGCAGCTGTAAAATTCAGACAAGGGAGGGAGAGAGAGTAGTGGTGAGAGATAGCTACTGGGCTTGTAGAGTCACAAATTGGATTCAGAAATTGAGATCCAGGAAGAGAAAACAACCAATCACCGAAACCTTTATCGACCTCACAGTAATGAAGCGCCTCTGACATAAGCACAATACACACATTAGCTCATAACACAGCATCTAGAGAGGCTTTGTGAAAGGTTAAATTTTTATCCACTGTGACAGCCAGCAGGGTGTACACACTAAAGTGTCCTTGAGCAAAAATGAAACCCTTCAGTAGTTGCAGATGGTCCAAGCAGCACTTCTTCTTTCTGGTAAAGCAGACTTGCACAAGTGTCTCATGGGAAAGCACAAAGAGAACAAATCCCTAATTGCACAGCGTGTGAGGCGGTGCAACAAGCTAAATCAGCCTCTCTCTTTTTTAATACACACTGATTCTACAGATTTGTAGCTTTTTGTAACAACTGATCAGTGCCATGCTAATGTGAAGGAGGCCTGCTGTTCGTAAATGGTAAATCAACTGCCTTTAGAGAGCCTTTTTGCTTTAGCAGTTTACAATTTAGATGTTGTAGAGAGGCAGGTAATCTGCCAGTATTTTGAAGATGTTGTACCCTGTGAGGGTCCGAGCTGGACTCGCAGGTGAATTCAAAATGGGGTTTTTATTTTACCCAAAAAGTGACAAACTTACAAAAACCACTACTGAATTTGGGCACATAAAAGAGGTCAAAAGAAAATAACTTAACTAAGGCTTTAAGCAACAAAATGACCCACCACCAACTGCACTGCTCAAACAAACATTGCACAAAAGGGGATATATATAGTATATACTGGCTGATCAAACCAATTACACACAACAGGGGGAATACAAAACACCAACACCTAAAATAACGACAAAAAGCACAAAACAGTACATTTGGTCTACTTAATCAAAAGAACAAAATAAACAAACCCAAAATATATCTAATTACCCAACACAAATCTCATGAATAAAGTAATATTAAAATTAAATGAACCCTGTCCACCCCTTAAAGTGGTAGGCACTTGGTATGGTCTGATTGGCAGCTCCGGTATAAAAGTCTGGTGTTCCCCATGTGCCACCTCTTGTCTGAAGACATCCAGATGACAACAGCTGCAGAAGACTGGATACTCCAACACTGGTAAGACAAGTTAACCAAATGTGCACGCTACAAATAGAACTGAAGTACTTCAACAAAGGCTAAATGAATTATGAGTGTGTTGTTTGAAATGATAAATTATGTGTTATTTATGTGTTTTTGTATCCGCAATATGAGTGTAAAGTGTTTCAACTAAAGTGGTTACTAGGGTTACCGACATTCATGGCTGGATGGCTGCACTTACCCTTTTGGGGATCAGAACTGTGTTGTCCTGTTAGCTAGTCTGTGTCGGTGCCTGTTATTAGCAGATCATTCTTTGGAGTTTCAAGGCAATCATGGAGCACTGTTAGCTTCTTCAGCTGGCAGCAGTGGATCCTGGCAGGTTCTGATGCTGTCCAGCTCTCCCTGTTTGAGATGCTTGCCTGCCTTTGTGATGATGGCTGGTTCTTGTTCTGAGAGGCTGCTGTAGTCTGCGCTTTGGTCCACCAGCCACATGGCATTGGCATTGTGTGTTAACGCTTTCTTCCATATGCCCTTCCTGTATTGCTCAGTCTTAGCTCTGGGTGGTTTTATCAATGCACTGTTATTCCCTTTTAGCTGTGAATACACCCAGGTCTTCGGAAAACAGACCATTAATTCTCTCGGCTTCTCCTTCCCTTGTGTATCTCTTCACCCTCATGAGATCCTTCTGCCCATATGTTAGCTGACTAGCGTCTCACAGGGATTCCAACCTTGTTCTCCATGGTAGGCTCTCTCTGCATGTTGTATTTTTGATCTTATAGTCCAGTATCTATAGAACTACTGTTGCAGTGGGATGTTGAGTTTCCATGACGGTTGTAGTAGGGTAGTGAGTAGAGCTGTATTTAACATCTGCAAGTCTGATTGGACTTTGCCAGTGAGCCAAGGGAGCTGCATGTAGGGTTTGCGTGTGTTTCGTCTTGCCACAAGTTTCATCTTCAGGTCAGTGGATGCAGAAATTATGAATGGTGGTCAGGTAGTATCTAGCTCCTTAACACCACTCTCGTATATCGGGGTTAGCTCATTATGTCCTTACTGCTCAGTAGTCTTCCTATTCTGTTAGTGTTCCCATTCTGACCTGTTACTTTCTTTAAATATATATTAGTGACTCTAGTAAAAACACAGGTGGATACCTTAATGGACCTGATATAATATAATCTCAAGACCAAATGGGGTGTTGCTAGTGATCACTTTACAAAATGTGACTGTATCAGAAGTGAAAAGTATGGAACAGAAACATCCAAAAGTTGATCAATAATTGACAAAGCAATCGCAACACCAAGTCCAGTTTGTGAGATTTTGATTGGAATCCATGACGATAACATAAAGCCTTCCCAGTTATCATGAACTATTCAGATTTCCATTTTTCAAATGCTCTTAACAAGCAGTGTCACTCTGGTGTGTCGCTTTTCAGACTAGAAACTGATGCTGTGCAGCCAAGTGATTGATAAATTGATAAATTGGGTGAATGCAGTGTGAGAATGAGTGGTTGGTAGTGGTCGGAGGGGCCACCTCGCTTCCGTCAGTCTACCCCAGGGCAGCTGTGGCTACATACGTAGCTTACCACCATCGAGTATGGAGTGAATGAATAATGCAATGTAAAGCGTCTTTGAGTGTCCAGAAAAGCACTATATAAAACCAATGCATTATTATTTATTTATTTATAAAACCTATATAACTTGATTTCAATTTCTAACGAAGATCCAATGTTTCTAAAAAAAAAACTGATGCAAAAGTCCATTTGATGAAATGATGCATGCATAAAAACATGGAATTTTGGGTTTGATTGACATCACACATAGCTTTAATGAAGAACCCTAGTAAGATGATATTAAATATATATGTAATATATGTAACACTGCCATACAGAGTGAAGAATTTCTGTTTAAGGCTAAATAATAGATCAAATTTGTGCATTGATTACACCACCTCCCACAGAATGTATTTACTTTATATTATAAATATGTTGACAGTCAGACCTGTTTTACCACTAAAACTTGTTTCCATTTGATATTGAAATGATGCAACTTGTATATTTTGCAATAAGTGACGATAAGAAGTAAAACATTTATTTTACCAGAGCTCTAAAGTTTTTATGACCAAGAAGTTTTTCCTTTTTCTTGCAGTTTGAACTAAAGATCTAACCCAGGGGTAGCCAATCCTGGTCCTCGAGGGCCACTATCCTGCATGTTTTAGATGTCTCCCTTATCCAACACACCTGATTCAAATGATCAGCTCATCATCAAGCTCTGCAGAAGCCTGATAACGATCCTGATCATTTGAATCAGATGTGTTGGAAGAGGGAAACATCTAAAACATGCAGGATAGTGGCCCTCGAGGACCAGGGTTGGCTACCCTTGATCTAACCTTTGAGGAACATGATTATTAATGCACATTACCACCTCGACTACATCACTTAACCTTATATTCATATTCAGTGGGGGTTACACTCCAGGAAAGAATATGGTCATGGGAAACTTAACTCTGCCATATCAATAATTAAACAGAAAACACAAAGCAATGTGAAAATAAATCAGAAAATGGCTGCTCAAGGTCACTTTATACTCGCTCAAAGTTTCAACCAACATGAGATCATGCCACTGTACACAAAGGTCCATCTCCATTTCCCCCCTACACTGTGACTGATCACTGAGGCAAGAACAAAATCATTCTCTGCAGAGCTTTGTCTCTGGATTGTGAAAGTTCGTAGGGAGTCATTAATGAGAAGAGAATACATGAGAATACAGTAGGAAGATGGAATACCTTAATACAAGCAAAATAAGGAAAGAGGCCTCTGCATTCTTTTGGCATTGATTTTTTCCCCCACTGATCACACAACCTGACTTTGCACAGAAAGGTAACACTGACAGAAGCTATTTTCAACATTGGTCCCTGAGGAACAATAAACACTTTCTGTGTATTGAACCTTGGTTGTGAATTTACTGTATATGATGGCAATATACACCGATCAGGCATAACATTATGACCACCCTCCTAATATTGTGTTGGTCCCCCTGATATTGTCAAAAATGCTCTGAACCATTGGATATGGACAAGAGGACCTCTCAGGGTGTCCTACAGATGCCAAAATCCAAGGTTTTCCAGCAGAACACCACATAGTACCAATATGATCAATGTTATTCACTTCACCTGTCAGTGGTCATAATGTTTTGGCTGATCGGTGTATGTTACATTTGAAAGGACAGATTATTTTACTGGGTTTCCTCAAATAAATATCCTGGTATACACTGTAAAGCTGCATCTTAAACGGTCGATCGTCAAATGGAAAGCAATTACCATGGAGCTATGTGAAACAAATGTATTTCACATGGAGTTAATGCTTTTTGCTGGAGGCATGTGGAAGGCTTTCCTGCTGCCTCTCCAGAAAAACTGGCTTTTGAGCAAGTACGTAGGTTTGTGTCTGTCTTGCTGCTTGACAGACTTTCTCAGCACGCAAGCCATTAAAGGCTTCAGATGCAGCCATGCACCTCCAAACACACACACGAACCACCTCGACTGATGGAGCTCATCCAGAACAAATTCCATCTCTAATGAATCAATCTGAACCCTGCACTGTGCTGTAAAATGACAAATTATTTTTCTGTTTTGAGGAGGCCGCTTTTGCTTGTGTGAAATAACCTGTAAGGAGGAGTAAGGCTGTTGATGTCACACAAATTACGATCTAATATGTCTTTAATCGCTGAAAAACAACCACTGCGCTGATCAACTTTTAATGCAGACACAGGCCTTTTCAGGTGATGCATAGGCCTAGTTTCTGCTGGCTTCCAGGAAAAAAAAAATTCTTGAGAGGTTTCAAACACAAATATGCATTAATATCCTCCTACTCTAAACGATTAACATAAATGCACACTCTTGGGAATCAACTGCTGTGAGCAAGATATGGAGCTGCTGCGAAGAAACTTGTCAATTCAAGAATCCCCCTGAGTGTGCTGGTTATCCACCGCTGTGCTGGAGTGCAGACAATCCCTCTGCCAGCTCCTTTATATACATCCCCTGTTTGCTGAGGTCATGATAAGCCACAGAAAATAAGTATAACATAATGATCTTCTCCATAACTGCCAGGAATCTGTTTGCTACTCAGGCAACATGTTTTACTGTCCACTTCAGATGTTTCTATACTATCCTTATGTTGAGAATTAAGAATAAAAACCTTTGAAGGCTAGAAATGAAAGAAGCTCAGTCCATCATTTGAAGGATGTCATTTGCTTATAATATCCCCAAATGTGTGATGGATCCTTGCAGCAGACTGTTGTTAAATAATTTGCAACACTGGTTTTAGTGATGAATATGGTGTAAATTATACATTCTGAAGAGCTTATATTGAAGCCTAGAAGGCTAAACCCTGGCAGACAAAAGTATTACAAGAAGGATAGAAAAGAGTCTCTCCGACTATTTAAAGAAAATGTGAAATGAAAAATACACTTTCCATGTTAATCCGGTAGCCCCTGTTCAAAATAATTTCCGACTACCACTCAGCGTGACTTTAAGGTATTAAAAAATTTCACCATTCAGTGAAATGCATCTGTATTCAAAACCTTTTTACGGGGCTTTAATTAGATTAGATACTGAGGCACCAGGAGAACAGGCACATTTCATTAACAAACTGAATAAAGTGGTGAGAGCTTTGGCAGGGCTTTTGCAGGATAATGAGAAGAGTTTAACCGACTTGGAGCTGCAGACAAGCTGAGGTTTATTTCTGTTTGCTGGATGAAGCTCAGGGAATCTCAGAAGATGCATGCAGGGAGTGAGAAATAAAGATGTTTGCATACAGAGACTTGTATAGTGATGAACACCTCTAATGAGACTGTCGTGTTTGAGAGAAGCGCTGAATCCTCGTTGCAAAGCGTTGAACTCAATCCCACCTGTGAGCGAGAGAAAATAGTTTTACAAGTACATTTTTCCAGGATATTTTTCCTTCATGCAGGGACATGATATCCATAAGAACAGATAAGCGAAGGAGGACTCCCAGAATCATGAATTGATCTTGATAAGCAGTAATGAAACTCACCGAGTTGTACATTCAGTATTGATTTTCTCTCCTGTAACACAGTGTGCCGAGACATCTCCAGTCATATTTAAACCTGCGCCTGACAATCATGGATGGCTGCATGAGCGAATAAGAAGTGTCTCTATGGGCAGTGTGTAGAGCAGAGCAGTCACAGGGGATGGCTGCTTTTTCCATGTTCTCACCGTAGCGCCATTAATCAATTCTCCAATAAGCATAGGGGTCGTCTCACAACAGCCTTCAAGATCTATTACTTTGCCATTCAGCTCAGGTCTCTTTGTAGATTTTTCCTTTTTTGACCATTTTCATCAGTATGTTCTTTCTCTTGCTTTTACACCGATCAGGCATAACATTATGACCACCTGCCTAACATTGTGCTGGTCCCTCTTATGTGGTCAAAAATGCTCTGAACCATTGGACATGGACAAGAGGACCTCTCAGGGTGTCCTATAGGGTCTGGCACCAGGACGTTGGCAGTGGATCCTTTGGGTACTCTGGCTTGTGCAGTGGGGCCTCTGTCAATCAAACTTGTTCCACTGCATCCTGTTGATGCTTGATCAGAATGGGGTCGAGGAAGTTTGGAGGTCAAATCAACATCTTGGGCCATTGTCATGTTCCTCAAGATGTTCCTGATTGTTGATGTTTTTGCCATGTGGTGGGGTGCATTTTTCTGCGGGGGTAGGCCAG
>OMNN01025190.1:0-13183 GCA_900302755.1 Chromis chromis
GATGAACCCATTCAAAGACCCAAAAGTTACTAAAGTTTAGTGAAAAGGTGACAGTAATAAGGTTAGGCTTAGCGTGCAGTGATTCCCTCAAGATATGCAGAATATTCTAAACTAAACTGTAATTTGTTGAATGAATTTTGCATAGAAACAAATTATTCATCATGTAATTACTGGCTTCAATCCTTTGGTCACTGCTTGGTGTCAGAGGATCAGTCTGTGTTATGTGTGCTATGGTTTGTGATTCTTTGCAAGTCAAACACCGTTATGAAGATGCGCTGGGATTAATTTTTAACTCTGAAGGTTGTTGTGTATAAGTCTTTCTAATGTGTGTATATGTGTGAGTGTTTTTTTTTAAGCAAGGCCCGCATTATGATGTACGTTTGGACAAGAATTTACAAAAAAAAGACTCTTTTATGTCAAAGTGAAAACAGACTACTGCAAAGTCATATAAGTTCGTTAAAAATATAAAAATGTAAAATAAGTGGCATTAGTTTAGTTAGTTTATTTGTTAATTTTTGCAGGGACAGCGTGCAATTAAAAGTAATTGCACCAGAGTTAGCTAGCAGCTAATTTGCATCTGCTGTCCGTACTACATAAAACTTCTTTTTTTTTTTTTTTACGTAATAGTCCATCAGTGTAACACAAAAAATGAAGTCAGTGTAAACATTACATAAAGGGTAACCGCTGGTGGTGACATCTTCAGCCAAACCTTGAGGCTCATTTTAAACACTGCAAAGCTTCTGGAGTTTAACCCTTTTTAAAGTGGCTCACCTAATTCAACACACTTGCAGCCAATCGGTGCTAAAAGTCACACAGTTAGTGAAATTGAGATCATCTGAGTGCAGTGATTGAGTCTCAGTTATTGTCGTATAAAGACACCTGTATCTGAAGGTCCAGTCACTGGTGAATCAGAACTCCTGGATATAACCACACTGTAAGGACAAAAGACCACAAATGCATGAAAAGGTTATTAAAAAGCACAAGTCAGGGGATGGATACAAGAAAATTTAAAAGTCTCTGAATATCCCTTGGAGTCCAGTTAAATGCATAATTAAGAAATGGAAGGAATATTGCATATGTGTAAACTGAGTGACAAGAAATGACTAGTGAGAGTGGCCACCAAGACAGCTATGACTCCTCCTATAAATGTGTAGTGGCTGCATTCATGCAGGAGACATGTATACCAAACCAAAAGGCCCAAAATGGAAAATTCACCTTAAAATACACGTACCGTTTCATCGCTAGCTTCCATGGAAACCACATTTTCAGTCTGGGTTGAATTTAACGATGACTGGTACATATCAGTGTGAACTCAGCATATATCAATGTCAGTGTTTGGTGCTATTTATGGTGCTCGTTAAGCCCAAACACTGACTGATGTGTGATGTGCTTCCTGTAGATTCAGGTGGAAGAAACTGGAACAAATCTCCAGCTTGCCAAACGTTTCCTGTGGAAATGAAGTCAGAGAGGTTAAATCTTACCCAGTTAAGAGCCGTGGACGGCACAGCTGCCCTGTAAATAAAATCAGCCAAGATATGAGTATATCTTTGATAAAATTCAAAGATTGTCATTATCATGTGGATTGATATTCATTAGCTGCTAAACATAATTTAGCTGAAATCTGCTTCCACAGTTTTTATCTGAATATTTAAATGTTGAAGTTTTTTTAGACTCGCTGCTCCTCCATTTACTTTTCTCTGCATGTGATAAAACACACACTGAATATTATATATGCTGCATGTATTGTTACGCACTCGAGAGAAATAGTTTGAGAATTTCAGACATTGTGTTGAACATAAGCTACAAAATCAAATATTGATTTGCTGCTATTGTTTGGATTATGATGGAAGCATTTAAGTTTGCCGTACAACATACAGTACATGTACAACATTGATAAAATCAGGATGGACTGAAGTGATTTAAGGACTATATATGACCAGACCTCTAACTTAAATTCTCTTTTATGAATTCTCAGTTTAATTAGCGCTTTATTTTGAACTGCTCCTGGCTACTGCTCGACCACACAAAAGCTTAGTTTAGCTGAACAGAAACACACCACCTCTCTTCTCTCTGAGATTTCATTCCAGGAGTTATCTTGTGATCAAGCGCAGAATTGCTTTTTGTGTGTCCTTTATCCTCTGACCAGCCTTGTTTACTTCTGCAGTTAAACAATCTGCACAGCTCAGAAGCTATAGTGAGATTACTTTTTTTTTTGCTGTTGGTTTGGTTTATGCTTAAATTGAGAAGACTGTAATGATGCTTTAATGAGAAATGAGTGAGAAATGTTTTAAAGTCAGGCTCTTTCTTTTACTCATCTCTTACTCTGGTCTATATTTTATACTGTGGGGTATAAATTGGTTTTGTGATTGATTTCTGTCTGTGTGGCTGTTAAACATCAGTGCAAAATGGCATCTCAAAGAAAGAATCTGAGGGTCAGACATTTTCCCTTTACCAAAATAAATGTTTGTGCTTTCAAGCTCCTGTTCCTTTTGTCTGTGTAAATATAACAGAAAACACAATATAGGCACAGAGATGTGAAGAACATTTCAAACCTTTGAGAGCAGATTTTTCCTTTAACCCTCTTTTACTCCCTAATGAACGGCTGACAGGTTGTTAGTTTGCTTTTCAATGCCTATAGAAGAACAAAAAAATTGCAGAATAATTCCTCCCAGAGGCCAGAACATCGCTGCCGCCACCCAGCCCCCATCATGAGCCGTAGCCTCAGGCAAGCAACCGCAATTCACAGCAATTTGGCATACCCAGAATCTTAATTTATATGATTTAATTTAATTCAATTCTCAATTTATTCAATTATTGTATAACAGGGACCATGGCTCCCATCCTCCATCCATGTCATGGACAAACCCCCCACCAATCTTCCTGCCTGTCACTTCTACCGCTGCTGCACTTGACAGGCACATTTGCAACTGTTTTGGAAATTAAATGGAGGGCCACGGTTCAGAAAAATGCTCCACGTGTTGAATCCGGCAGAATGCTGAGTCTCTGCTGTTGAGAGATTTTTCCACCCGAGCAGCCACAGTGATATCTGCAGCTCGCCTTCAGTCCCGCTCTCATCCTCCCACTGAATCAATTGCAGTGCAGTGCTGCTTCCACCGATTCCCTGTGTGCTTGTGAACAAAAACTGTAGACATGGCTTTCATTAGAGCATGCAGGGAGATCTGTGTCATGCAGACCTGGCATTACTCAAGTGTATCAATGCACCAAACAGTCTGCAATACCTGCAAGAGAGGAAAACTGCACCTTGAAGAACAATAACTCTATATACTGATCAGATCACAGATAAACGATTCAACTCTTCAAGGCCCCCTTACACCAAAAATGCATTTTCTAATTGCAGGTTAATTTTGATTTTCAACCTTCTCTTTGCAGAATGATGCAGAGTTTGACCCTAGAAACTTGTTTGTGAAATCATTTTGCTTAAAGAAAAGTTTTTTTTGCTGATCTTAAATCTCAGTTGAAGGCAGATGTGATGTTTTTGCATAATAATACCGCATCATGTGGAACTTTGAAGCTTTATGATTGGACTTTTTCAATAAAATATAACCATTTTTATGTGCATAGAGTATGGATTTTTAGGGTTTAATTGGTGTAATTATAGGAATTTCTAAGATTTTAATTGAAGAATAGAATTTAATTGCTGAAAAACACAATCAGGCACCAAAAGGCATTCAAAGCAGCAGATATTTCTAATATAGAATAAGGCGATCACCAACAAATAATATGAGTGACAAGACCTAGACTAGTGGGGGAGGCCACCAAGACACCTATGACTCCTCCTATGAAGGTGCAGTGACTGCATTCATGCAAAAAATATTTCGAAAATAGAATAAGGCAATCATCAACAAGTCCTATTAGTTGACCCCACACACACTCTGCTGCCATACTTAACTTACTACTGAGTGTATTTTGATTTATGGTTAGAAATAAGGAGTTTAGGTATCTAAGTATCTTGTTTACAAGTGACAGTCAGCAGTAATGCACTTGTACCCAACCATTGTGCTGAAGAAGAAGCTGAGTTGCAAGGCTGAGCTTTTAATTTACCAGTCTAATGTTATAGTCGTGAGCTCTGGGTAGTAACAGAACAAAAAAAGTATGTTTCTTCTGTAGGTTGGCTAGGCTCAGCTTTAGAGATACAATGAGGAGCTCGGACATCTGGAGGGAACTTGAAGTCGCTGCTCCTTCGCGTCAAAAGGAGCCAGCTGAGGCGGTTCGGTATCTGATTAGGATGCCTCCAGGGCGACTTCCTTGGGAGATTGTCTGGGCACGTCCAACTGGGAGGAAGCCTCAGGGTAAGTCAACAACTCGCTGGAGTGTTATATATCTCATGTGGCCTTGGAAAGCCTCGGGATTTCCCAGGAGGAACTGGAAAACATTGCTGGGTAGAGGGACGCCTGGAATGATCTGCTTAACCTGATGCCTCTGCGGTTGACTCTGGATAAGAAAAATAGATAGATGGACGGAATAATCCCTAACAAATGTCAATATCCCATTAAATTAAGCTTGACAGTCTTCCATAAATCAACTGCAGATGTGGAAGTTATCACATCATGTCAATAATTTTCATTCTATTTGTTGTGTGCAATTAAAAAAGCACAAGGATGCAAGGATTCTCAGTATAAGGCAGCAAAAATAAAGCCTAATTTAGCTCATTTTTCTCTCCATTTTAGTCCCAGTGAGGATAGCTCAAGACTTGAATCCACAAAATTACAAGTAATTTATTATGTAAAGTGTGTCGGCCAGCCAAACCAGTGGCAGTTCACCACCTGCCTGACTGCTCCAGCCTCCCCAGCATCCTCCTCTTCCTCTCCCTGAGTCTTCCTGCTGAGTCAATAACGGATTCTTTGGCTTGTGGAGGAAGAAAACAGCTCAGAATAGAGCGACTCAGCTTATACGCTGAAGAGAGAGCGTTCAGTCCTGAGAAGTGAGTTAAATCTGTTGACATGAGTGTGTCAGATGAAGCGGACGTCACACCTGGCTGCTCGCGTGGAGATAAATCTGCTGCCTGTTGACTGCAGGTTGAGAGTATTAATGTTTCACAGCCTGGCAAAGTGTTGTGTCATTATTCCTTTTTATCTTCAGGTTTAGCTCACAACCACCTTGAGTATGTAGTTCAGGGAATACACACAGAAATACTCATGCAGGAGAATATAGTTACACTCTGAGTCATGTTCTCGACTCATTCTCCTTCACAAACCACTTTTACACCCAGTAATAACATGGTACAAGTACCTGTTAAGCTTTTCTGGATAAGGAAAAATAGATATTAATGGGAACATCTAACTCCACCTTTTAAAGCAACCTCAAGGGAACAGGTCTGCTATCAAATTTGCTTCCTAAAATCATGATAATCAATCCCAGGTCCATGATTAGATGTCATTAAGTAGATAATTTACTCAGATACTCACTGCATGTTCATACCAGCTGTTGTAAGAAGGTTTAAACGAATACACACTTAAATTGAATTAACTAATTTGTCAGATTTTTACAAATGTAAAATTTTGTTTGATGTGTGGTGGTTGGATCCCTTTTTGAATGAGTAACAGCACAATGAAGACGAAAACCTTTAGCACCGCACTTTTAACAACAATGCCACTTCCTCATTCCGACTCCCATGTGACCACGACAACCAATCACTTACACTTACACTAAGATAAACGTAAGTTCAATTCTCTTAGAGAGACAAACATAACTAATCGAATATGTAACGAACAATGTAACATAAAATTGTTAAATCTGTAAATGTGCGTTAATTTCAGTAAATTAACTGTGTGAGTCACCACCAAAATACAAATTATGAACTTGGGCATCTTAGACAAAGATACAGGAAATCATTTACAGATACCAACAGAGTGATGCTAATTATTTTGAGTGTCTATAGTTTTTCAGATGTAAAAGTCTTGTTTATTTCATGCATAAACAATATTCAGTGATTGTCATTTGTAGCACCTCCGAGGCTTGGCTAGACATGAAACTCTCCTGATTAAATTGTAAAAACTGAGCAACAGTTGTTCTCTACTGGAAATCAATGGATTGTTCCCTATAGGGCAAGTTGCTGCCCCAAGTGAAGGAGTCTAAGTATCTCAGGATCTTCTTCACGAGTGTCGGGTAAATGGAGCATTAGCATAGGATGGATGGGAGCTCGGAGTAGAATCGTGCTCCTTTGCCAGCTAAGTTGGATCAGTCATCTGATTAGGATGCCTCTGTTTCAAGGCACATCCAACTTGGAGGAGACCAAGGACTCACTGGAGATATTATATATCTCATCTGGCCTGGGAACACCTCGGGATTCCCCAGGAGGAACTGAAAAACGTTGGGGAATTAACGTCTAAAATGCCCTGCTCAGGCTGCTACCACCACAATTCAACCTCGGATTCATGTAGATGGACTACAAAATATCAGATTTATTAACAGAAAATCTAGATTACAAGCTTGTAAACACATAAACATGAGGAGAGAAGTAAAGTAGTGCTCAGACTATGGAGCAATTTTGGATGGATTAGGAAAATACCATGTCAAGAACAAAGCTGAAATAATTCAAAGTGATGGCCATTTCATCAAGCTAATGTGTCATTGAATCCAGATCAATTCTGGGGTTCTATTTTGAGGAGCTTTCATCAAAAGAGTATTGAAATGGGACTTTATGAAGGGGAAAAATACTTCTATGACTAGAGGCTCACCTGAAGTTGAAGCTCTGTTAGTCATCATGTGTCTTTCTTCTACTAACTTTGCTCCTCAGCTTGGATAAACCAGAGCTTTTGTAAGTTTTCTCTGCTGCTTCCCCTAAATCTTTTCTGTCTGCTCTCTTTTCTTCCTCACCAAACTACTATTTCATAATATTTCTATTCGTAACTCATCTCTCCCTCTCCTGCTCTCTCTTACTGGTTATCCATCCATATACTCTCTGCCTCCTGCTCTCTTCTCTCTTTATCTCCTTCTCTCCTGCTGCTTCTTACTCTTCGGTTACACTCAGTCTTGCACTGCAGCCTCTTTCCTCATTTCTATGTTTCCTCTCCATTTCTCACTGTTATTTAATCCCTCACTACTGTTACCCTCAGTCCATTTCCACCTCATGCATTCACTCCCTACCTTCTGTTATCCCTCCTTTCCCTCCCTCCATCGAGCCTCCTCTCTTTTTCCTTCCTGCCTCTCTTTATTCTCAGGGGCGTCCCTGACCCCATTCATTCATCTCTCTTCAAGACAGTGGATCTGCTCTCAGCGATTACTCTACATGCTCCGCTCTCTCCAACATCACATCCCTGTGTTTTCCAACCACTTTCACATCCACTCACTCCCCCCCTGCATCTCCCTTCCCTTTTCTCCGGCTCTCCTCCCTCTTTTGTCTCGCTCCAACCTATCGCCCGAGGGGAGTGATTGACAAGCAAGCGGGGGTCTTGTAAAGGGGAGTTTTCTGATTGGTGGTGAGGGAGATGAAAAGGATAAAGCCTCCTGGACCTGCCCCAACTGCACTGCAAAAAAAATAAAGGATTCACTGTAATTCATCTCAGTCTAAAGGTGCGCTCACATCAAGCGTGTTTGAAGTGGCGTCTTTGAACTCTATAGTTTTTTTTTTGTTCTGTTTGTTCAGGTGACGAGCATCTAAAACTTGGATGGCACCAAAGAACCAAACTAACCAACACCTGAAAATGGAGTTACTGTTTATCTGCACACACAAAAAGACTATAGAAGTTGGTGTAAATGGAAACTTGGAAAAAAAACGAGCAGAGGCAATGGAAAATTTAAAAAAAGAAAAACAAGCTTGGCACTGTTATTCAGCAAACTGGACACCAAGTTTTGCAACCTGAGTAGCAGCTATTGCCTTAAAGTGCTTGAGTTATGTCGTTTTTTTTTTACTGAATCTAAGAAATTTTGATTTTAAATGCAACTCAAGTTGTTTTAGTTGTGACGCAGTCTCACTTTTAAGGTACAAAACCACAAAACACACGAGCAATAGGTTTAAAATTTAAAATGCTTGACCATTCTTCGATTGCAGAATCAGTGCAGCCTTCAAATGTGCACTAAGGTCCAGTTATAAATGGCAAATCAACTGTTCATCTTTTTCTTTTTTTGCATTTAACACCTGGATGTGAACATATGGCCGATTCCCAGCTTGGAGGAAACTTCCACCTTTTGACAGAAGAAGTTATTTGTGCTCTTTTAAAGCAGCTGTAGTTAATTAAAACTGATGATGCAACCAAGAACACAAATCAACCCTAAAACTAAAGGGTATTTGGGTATAACATACCAGATGTTGGCATCTGACAGCCAGCAGGAGAGACAAGCTAAACAAAATTAGTTTAGGATAAAACTCTGATGCTCATAGTATGCTATATTTTCATGTGTCTTTAGCTTGGTGTGGGTGTTACAGTTACAGGAAGTCACTTTTGTTCTACATACACCTCCCATACTACCATGATAACATGATCAAATTGATTCTGTACATTTTTGGACTCAGAAAAACAGTACATCTAATCTTCATTACTCATACGATCACACTGACAAGAAAATTATGAAATCATGAATTTGATTAAAAGAGATCACTCTCCATCTCCTTTTAGCCTCTGCTTTTTTGCAGTGTGTCTGTCTGGGTTGAGGGTTTGAGTGTCAGTCAGTTGAAATCCTGTCTGAACATCGCCACCATGTGGTCAAGCTGCTGCATGGCACTTAAATTACATCATAGCTCTACATGCCTTCCAGTCAGTTTGAGCTGTTTAATGTCTCGAGTTGTGAGGTTTGTGAAAGATCACAGATTCGAAGATAGCGCACACAGGGTGTGAGTAACACAACAAACACAACAGAGTGTGCATGCAACATAAAGAGAAGAGTATATAATACTAACATATTTAGAATAAGCTGTTTTCATATGAAGGCATTTTGTGAGCTCTAAGGCACAATTTGCACAGAAGAAGCAACTACAGGGCAGTCATACTCAATAACCAGTTCAGTTGTATTTATGTTATGCCAATTCACATTCAAGTCATCTCATAGTGAAGTGAAAACCCTACAACATATTTAGATAGAGAGAAATAAATATAAAAAAATCAAATAATACCTTTGAGCAGCTGTTTGGTCACAGTAGGAAGAAAAATAAACCCTAAACTGGAAGAATCCTCCAGCAGAACCTGGTTCAGGGAAGACACCATCTGGAGAGAGAAAAGTTTAGCAGATACTATAGAAATCAGACAAACTATGCATAAGAGAACAATAAACACTTGGGAGGTCGGTGAGGCAGACCAGAAACATGCAGCTCTGCAGGCAGATACCTGTAGAGAGGACACACAAAGTTAGTGACATGTAATGGAGACATATAAATATATGGAAAGTGAAGGACAAGATAATAGGGAAGAGGTGCATCATCCCCAGATGTTTAGGCCTATATAGCAGCATAACTAGGGGATGGTTCAGTGTCACCTGAGCCAGCTCTAACTATAAGCTTTATCAACAATGAAAGTTTTAAGCCTGTCTAGAGAGGGTGCCTGCCTCTCAAACTCAACCTGGAAACTGATAGCTGAAGGATCTGCCTCCCGATGTGCTTTAAGCAACTCTAGGAACCACAAGTAAACTTGCAGTCTGAGAGCAAAGTGCTTTATTGGAATATTATAGTACAATAAGATGTTTAACATATGATGGTGCTTGGTCATGAAGGATTTTGCATTGGAGGAGAAAGATTATAAATTGTCTGGATTTTATTAGAATATCCAAACTGGAGAATCCTCTGTGTGTAACTCCAATGCAGAAAGCAGGAATGCAAATGTGTTGTGTTGAAAAATGTAACAGTGACCTCTTTGTCACCTGACTCATGCAACTGCACACACACACACTGTCCTCTGGCTGATACATTAGAAAACAGGTGGGTTGAATTGCAAAGGGAGTGTGTTCTGTAGTGCTGTGTGTGTGTGTGTTTGTGTGTGTGTGTCCTGGTTCATACATCGGTCGGCTGTAACAGAATAAGGAGAGAAAAAACTGTGCAAAAAACTTTAGATGTGGAGGATCAAGGATGAGTCAGCATGTCTGGGTGTGACTGTATAAGCAGATGCTTCTAAATTTAGCTGCACATATACTGACTGCAAGTGTAGCTATGATGCATGCAGGACAAACAGAAAGGAGGAAATAAGATTTGCAAACAGCTCAGGAGTGTTGTGTGTTTTTGACAGTGCTGCACCAGGAGAATCATCTTCTTCAAACTAGTTTTCAAGCATTTCAGACAAATCTTGTCAAATTTGAGACAAGCTTAAATCTTTCAGAGCAAATTCAAGTTATGTCACAAGTCATCTATGGTAAACTGCATTTAGATTCAATTCAATTTTATTCAAGATCACCATATCAGGGCACAACCTTGTACTATTATTTTATAGAAAGGAACTCAGTGATTCTCTTTCAGGCTTAAATGCTGATCATAAAAATTTCATAAAGTTCAAGTCCTCATTTCTGTGAAGTCTGACTCATCTTCAAGTCTCAGCTCCACAGCTCTGTTAATGACCATTAAGAAGTCACGACTGGTGACGTTTTCACGAATGAATCCTAGAATTTATTGAAAATTAAGCTCTGGCAATGTTATGTAGGTGTGAAATGTAAAGTTACACAATGTGCATGTGGTTGTGTGTATGAGTTTGTGAACTACATCATCCATAACACAGACAGATACAGCTGACTGCAGCTCATTACTGAAGGTTACGGAGAGGTTGTGGAAAGGAGGAAGCACATCATTAAACCGCTCTGTGGGCTCGCCAAATGTATTGCTTGTCGCTCATCATTTAGGGCTGTAAATGCCAGGAGTTTGTGCCATCAAATCTCAAAGATTTGTGTTAATGCATAGATGTTTGTTTTTTCTGAGATCCTGCACTCTGCAAGCCTCCAAAAGGCTCAGACTCATAAACACTCTGGCTTTGGATCTGGGAGAAATGTTCAGTCAGCTGCTCTATACTGTATGTTCTGTCTTGGCAAGAAGTTGTATCATGACTGTGCAGGTTTGGATCATTTCTCTCTCCTGACTGTCTTGTGAGAAATGCTGAAAGAGGCTGACAGCCAGAACAGGTGGAAGACATCTTGTCACTGGAAACACTGTGAATTAAGTAAATTATTTTAACTTCCTCTCTAAAAAAGAGACAATGTTCTGTCTGTAAACACACTAATAACAGAAAGACACTATGAATATAAGCTGAAGCACAAACACTGTATATTCAATGTTAATGAAATTTCCTTAGTGGCACGACCTCTTAACTTCTCGTGAGTGTTTACATTCGACAACAGCTGCTGACTCCTCTGAGCCGCTTTAAATAGGACCCATTTGATACAATTAATAGAATCAGCCACAAACACTACTATAGGAAAGCACAAGAAGCTCAGCAAAGTTCTGAAGAAGCAAGAAGGAAGTTCTTCCTCTAGAAGCAGAACCTTAAAGCTCCACTGAAGTTTGCTGCTGATCACAGGGACAAAGAAAAGACGTTCTGGAGGAAAGTTCTGTGGTCAGATGAAACAAAATTAAAAAATTGAACTGTTTGGCCACAATGATCAGAAATATGTTTGGAGGAAAGAAGGTGAGACCTTTAACACCAAGAACACCAAACCCACCATCAAGCATGGTGGTGGCAGTATCATGCTCTGGGGCTGTTTTGCTGTCAGTGGAACTGGTGCTTTACACAAAGTGAACGGAATATTGAAAGAGGATTACCTCCACATTCTTCAGGAAAACCTAAAATAATCAGACAGAAGGTTGGATGCAGTTGCGTGTTTCAACAAGACAATGTCTCCAAACTAAATCAGGATAGAATTAAGGTTTTAGACTCACTTTCCAAAAGTCCTGACTTAAACCCCATCAAGAACCTGTGGACTGTGATGAATAAACAAGTCTGAAAGTCCACATTTAGTTGAACTGCACCAATTCTATTAAGAGGAGTTTTCAAAGATACAACCAGAAGCTTGTTTACGGCTACCAAAATGGCCTAATTAAGGTGAAAATATTAGCATTCTGTATGTATATTTTTGACCCAGCAGATTTGGCCATTTTTCCAGAAGACCTGTAATAAATCCATGAAAGAACCAAAATGCATGATTGTTTTTTGTGACACAGACGCATTTGTTGTTTTGATTCCGTTATAGAAAATTAGTTGTTAAAGAAGTCGCTGGAAACTCAGCCCTGCCATGATATACATGGTCTTTACAAGTGTACGTAAACTTTTGTTCACAACTGTGTTTTTGCAAGAGACTCAAGAATTCAAGGAAAGGACAAAAGCAACACAAACACCGCATTTGGCATTTACTTTTAGCTTTATGCTCATTAAAATGATTTAGGAATAATTATGCTACAGCATAATCATCCTCACTATTATTTTAATTTGCCACTATCTTTAAGTGCATGATTAAAATTTGAATCCATTTATTGTTAAACTGACCCTAATTGGTAATCAACTGTACAACAGGATTATTGTAGACATGAACCAATAATGCTCAGTTACCGTCTTCTCTCCACAAAAATTCCAGTAATTGGCTGTGTGGTCTTCTATCTGAGCTAAATGCTAATTGCACAAGTGATCTTTCACCATGGTGAAATTCTCCACCAATAGCATTATTATTATGTTTTTTATTATATTAAGTGTCATCTAATTTGCCTGTGCTTCTCAGTTAATTAAAACAAAACCAATTATTCCAGTCATCACTTCATCACACAGCTATTTTTTTCTGCCAACTTCTGTCCCCAACTCCCTGCTTTACTCCACCACCATGTAAATAAACCAGAATGTTAGAAACACAATCAACCGATTGGTGAAGTCAGTGATAATATATTGATCAGCTTTGACAGTCAGATCTAATTTGAGAGGGGAACTGATGAAAGAGCTGCAGACATAACTGTATTTGTCTAAGTGCTTATTTCCGAGGCTCCTGTGTGTGTGTGTGTGTGTGTGTGTGTGTGTGTGTGTGTGTGTGTGTGTGTGTGTGTGTGTGTGTGTGTGTGTGTGTGTGTGTGTGTGTGCGCGCGCGCGCACCGGGTGTGTGTGTGTGTGGGCGGGGGGGTGTGTGTGTGTGTGTGTGTGTGTGTGTGCACTGTATTCAAGCAGCAGTGGAAATAGAATTATATTCCAGCTCACATGAAACCTCGACAGAACAGAAAGACAGGTCAAACACCAGGGGACTGAGAGAATAAAAAGTAGGAACACCGCCATACGCA
>OMNN01025193.1:0-23045 GCA_900302755.1 Chromis chromis
CTGCAGGAAAATGCACCCCACCACATGGCAAAAACATCAAACAATCAGGAACATCTTGAGGAACATGACAATGGCCCAAGATGTTGATTTGACCTCCAAACTTCCTAGACCCCATTCTGATCAAGCATCAACAGGATGCAGTGGAACAAGTTTGATTGACAGAGGCCCCACTGCACAAGCCAGAGTACCCAAAGGATCCACTGCCAACGTCCTGGTGCCAGACCCCATAGGACACCCTGAGAGGTCCTCCTGTCCATGTCCAATGGTTCAGAGCATTTTTGACCACATAAGTGGGACCAACACAATATTAGGCAGGTCGTCATAATGTTATGCCTGATCGGTGTATTTATTAAGCTTTATTCTATAAAACAGTTGCACATCAGCGCAACATAATTCTACTAAATGGTGATAATTAATAAAACTCATCATCACTCAGCCTTAGTTTCTATTACAGCTCCATGTGTTAAGTTCTGTTCTTATCTGTGAGGACATACAGAACATAATATATCACAATATTCCCACATTTTGAGAATGAAGTGACAATAAACATCAAGTGCACTGTGATCAAAGTGGCAAACCCTTTTAGTTAGTCAGGCTTTTAGTCTACATTTGCCCTTTAAACTGGTTATAGTGAGTCTATAGAATGTGGCACAAATCGCTGTTTTCTTATTAAAACCAGGGACATGGGCAAAAAGCATGCTTGATGTGGGATGAAAATGTCCTCATGTGATTTGGAAATATTTGACAAAAGGCCCGAGCCCTACAGCCACCATCAGCTATTACCAAGAAGAGAGGAAGAGTTGCATGTATAATAGGCTGCTGCATATTCTGCATATATTCCCCCTCCGGATGTCATTACTCCGACAATGCTGGTACAAAAATATAAGCGTCTGGACTGTTTAAGGCTTATATGGGGACTGTAGATGTTGTAGAGTTTAGGGTTAATGCGCGGTCTTGTTGTACATTCATCTTGCTAGAAGGAAAGGTTTTACAGCCACTGAGTTTTCCACTCCGTTCTCTCATGGCACATTGACTAATGTGACCACTCCAGTGCCAACCCCCAACCAATATGTCTCTTAGGAGCTTGTTAGCCACGGACCTGCACTGACCCAGACGCCCTCGCCTTTTCCCTGAAAGCTGAAAAAGTTACTGACTTTTTTTTTTTGCCCTAACTGCTTTTTCTGGATGGGAGAACTCAACTTGAGGCAACAACGCATTATCCCTCTTGTTTTTTGTTTCTTTGCTTGCATATGCATTACAGTGAACAAATAAATAACATGGAAATAGATGTAGATGAACAGCGAGTGTTTTGCTGACTGGAAATAATATCTGGGAATAAAACGGTTAGAAATACAGTTTTCTGTCTTACATCAGAGACTTTTGGAATAATGAGCTCTACAGTCAGTTGTTTTCCAAGCAATAATTATTTTTGATTCATTTCGAATTTGAACATATAATGAGCAACGTGAATAAACATAAACAGAGGAGCTGAAACAATATTTTGGCAGAGGCGGCGGGCACACTGTGTGTAAATCGATCCATCATGGCTGAGGACGCTGCTCAAGCTGAGATGCTGATTGGTGCTGACTGTTGCCCGTCCCAGCCCATTGCCCCCAACTGAGTTTACCACAGACAGACCCCCCTCACCCCTTCCCCTGCGCTCCCAATCCCCCTTTTTCCTCATTTGCCAATCAATAAAGCCCTGAAACACACCTGAATGGTTTCCACTTCAGTGCTGCTGCTGCTGAGAGCTTTGGTGGAGTGATGAAAAGGCTTTATAGAACCTAATAGCTGTCACACGAAATATCTGGAGATGAGGCGAGGTTATGGCTAAACTTTAAAGAGGCTTTTTGGGTCATTATTTGTGTTTATGTGAAATTGAGACAGAAGAGCTCAATGAGGCAGCCGGGTTACTCAGGACAGCTTTATATCCGTGACCCAAATCATTCATAGTATTCATCTTTTTTATGGTTTTATGTCAAGTGAGTCCGCACATATAACGATTTACAGCATTACAGCCCTGGACATGTTGACCTTTTGTGTTTGTATATTTGTGGTGTGTTTTGCTAGAATTTCACAATCAAAATCTGAAATGTTTTTATTGATCTCTTAGGGGGAATTGCTTATGTTACAGTTGCTCCCATTCAAAGTCTTACAATTTTCAGAATCAGAATCAGAAATACTTTATTGATCCCCGAGGGGAAATTGTCTGTGTTACAGTCGCTCCCATTCAAGGTCAAAATACAATATAAAAATATGTAGATAAACATAAGTACAAATATGAACTAAAATGATAAACATAAGTAGAAAAAAATTTGATCTAAAATATAAACATGAGTAGAAAAATATGACCTAAAATATAAACATAAGTAAAACAGTATAGCATTGATGTATAAATTTGCTTTTTCTCAGAAAATTAAGTGTCATAACAGTGTAATAAGCAGTAGACAAATGTAGGATAAACACGAGCAGAAAAATGTGTCCTAAAAAAACCAAAAAAACATAAGTAGTAAAGTTGACATGGGCTGCACGGTGGCTCGGTTGGAAGCACCGTCGCCTCACAGCTAGAAGATCCCCGGTTCACGTCCCGGTTAGGACGCCTGGGATCTTTCTGTGTGGAGTTTGCATGTTCTCCCTGTGCAGCATGGGTTTTCACTGGGTACTCTGGCTTCCTCCCACAGTCCAAAAACATGCTGAGGTTAACTGATTATTTTAAATTGTCCATAGGTGTGAATGAGAGTGTACTTGGTTGTCTGTCTCTATATGTAGCCCTGTGATAGACTGGCGTCCTGTCCAGGGTGTCCCCTGCCTTCGCCCGAGTTGGCTGGGATAGGCTCCAGCCCCCCCACGACCCTACAGAGGATCAAGCGGTGTATAGATAATGGATGGATGGATAGAAAAGTGGACACAAAAAATGTAAAAATGTGCATTGTACTAGGAAAATAGAAATATAAGCATACAGTGTAATAAATGATAATATATTTATTGAGTTATTATTGTGTTATTGCACACAGGAGTTGTGTAGTTTGATGGCCACAGGCAGGAATGATTTCCTGTGGCGCTCTGCGGTGCATTTAGGAGGAATTAGAGATTGTTAGGAAAGATATTATATTTATATTATTTTGAAAACAGCCAGCACTCCAGTGGTAATCTTTGGGGATTTTGTTTACTGAAAAAATAATAATTAATGAATGAATACAAATGAAAATGCCATAAAATGTAAACATGGCACACCCAACTTTACTGTAACTTTCATCCTCTCTGTTAAATCTTTCTGTCACCAAGATAAAGTGGATAAGCACTCTTGTTCTAATCTCTCAAACCCACCTCTGCAAGTGTCTGGGATTTGTCCAACGCTTCCTCAGCTATCTGCAGTCTGGCAGTGAAACCACTCCACTGAAGCAGCAAGGGGTTAAGTGGCTTGTTGAATGCAACCCCCAGCTGAAGCTGTTGACGGAGGAGGAACTTGCCCTACCCACATTTTCCCAAACAGGTCCGGTATCTGAACCCGTTCACCCGCTCTCCTCAGCTGCCACGTGGGCCGGGGTGGCGGTTTGCCTATTTTTGAGGACATTTCCTCTCGCTGCATGAAACCCTCACACCTGAGAAAGGTCAAGGAGGCTTCTTACTGTGTGTTTTCTTTGTTTTTTAATTGCAGCCACATTGTGTGTGGGAGTTTGTTTGAACATTTTTTTCAACACACAGTCATTGTCAACATTAGCCTGCGCTGCTTTGATTAAACTAAATTCATAGACTTCACATATGGTGAGTTGTAAATCCAACAACGCTTATATTTATGAAGTAACTACCATGTGCAGTTTATGCAAAAATTAATAATATGCTTAAATCTGGCTCCCTGTGACCAATTAGTTTGTTGTTGAATTTGCCTTCACTAGACCAAAATACACAATATAAGGAACTCCAAATGCTTAAATCATGCAAGCAGCACTGTTTTATACTTATGCACTGTATGAAAAATGTATAGCCTGGGCAGGGATAGGCTGGTTTGTTCCATGATCCATATCTCATGTCTTCCAGAACTCAGAGGGAATATGATCATCACTCGGTATATATGATGCAGGATTTTCCCCAGTTGATGTCGGAAGTGCTGAGTTGTGAAAAGACTCTGCTTCATGTGTAACATCCCACCAAAGTTTATGTCTGACAGACGGTCGGCCTTGAAGTGGGGGTAAGCGAGGCTTTACTGGCAATTTGTTTTGTAGAGTGAGATATTGAATAAGTAGTGTAGCACTGGGCGCCGTCATGCTCCGTGAGCTTCATGGAACATTGGTAACCTGTTTGATTTGTGGTATCTACACTGCTTTGCTCTCTCTGGAGGAGGAGTGTGCCTCTTTCCTTCTGAGACCAATTTGATGTGCATCTCGACTCAGGATCCATCTGTGCGCCCGAGATAAATCTTTAAGCTGAGAATTCCAAATGATTTGATTTGGACCGTGTTGGTTCTGTGCAATGTTGAGGGTTAGAATGCTGGAATTTAATTGTGCAAATGTTTACGGGTTACTTTTTTACCAGATTTTACCCACTGGTTACACAAAAACAAAGAAGAAAGAGAGACTCTCTGTATATTGACACTGTTAAAACCAATCAACCACTGTTAAAAACTGTTGAAACACAAATATGCTGGAATTCCTGCTCAAAGAAGAGTTGGAAAACGGAACACAAATATGTTGAAATAAACAAATTTGACATAAGAAGTATCAATCTGGTTTAGAGAAGCAAACAAGCCATTCTGCTGGTAGGTTGTAGGTTGAACTAGAGTATATAAAAATGGTCTTCAGGCTACATTCAACTATCTGAAACTAAAGTGCAAACCAGACAACTACCGATCTCTACAATGATTTCCAGCTCAGGCAATGCCTCTTTTCAGTACAGAAATCTGGTCCAAACACTGAAATTCAAAGTACACTGCAATGTGTCAGCTTCAAAATATGCGTTGCTCCAGTTTTCAGTGACCTTATCAGAGATGCCAATACAAATTAGAGAAGATTATTCTAGCGTAGGAAAGAGATATTAGGGAAAATATTAAAGAACAACAATGGAATGAAGCTATACTAGGCAGGCATACCATTGCATGAGAAATCTAAACCCTATCAACTGGAGAATTCCTCAACTGATGCTACTGGAAGCCCAGATTAAGAGATTTATGCTGGTGTTGCCATAAAGAAGTTGGATCAGTGGTACCTATGCTATATGACTGATATCAGTTTCCCCTTATAGATTCTTAACCACATTGCAAAGTTGTCAGTATCTCCTTAGCCAAGAGCCCAGCGTTGTGCGTGATGTTGATATCCCCAAGAAGTTACAGATGAGTAGTTACGGCAAACTTTAGCGCAGAATCATTGTGAGAAAATCAGTCACATAATCATTATTTGAGCACTGGATCGAAGTAATATCCAGTATGAATAAGTTATATTCAGATTGTAAAGGTGCCAAGACATGTTCAGCATAGTCTTGTTCAACATTAAAAAACAGACAATAACTATGAACTTATTTTATCTCACCCATCTCACAATGTCAACGGATAAAGTCCTATCGTCAACATACAGTATGTACGTATATACTTATTTCTGATAAATCTTTATTTTGTATTCTTCTTCTCCATCCATCCATCCAGCTATGTTTACCATCTTCTCCTGGGGGATACAAAAGTGTTCCCAGGGCAGATGAGATATGTAATTCCTCCAACTCCTCCCAATATTAATAATAATAAAATGTATAGTATATGCTATATGGAGCATGAACAAAAATGTGTGGTGCTTCTTTGTCTACATTTTTAGTTTTCATCCCAATTTGAATTTTTCATTTTAACATTAACTAACAGCACCCAAGGTAGCAGAGACATTTCTGTGACCTTATGTCAACTCTCTGTTCTGAGTTCACTTGTAGAGTTCTAAGTCAAACACATGTTAATTACATTTTTAGTTTGCTAAACTGTCACCAACACCTTTGTCCTTTTCAGCTTTCAGGTACAGACCAGCATGCATGAATATTTTGTTAGCTTTGGCCCAGTTCAAACAGCCACATCCCACTCATTAAGCCCATCACTCATCGGCACAGAACACAATTTAAACACAGAACCATCACTCCGTTGCACAGCATGATTTCTCAGATGAACATACTTGTGTGAATATTTAGAAATAACACCTCAAGATACACATTCATCAAAGTGAAACCACTAGAGATGTACAATTTGCACGCGCACACACACACACACACACACACATTGCCTCATACACTTCCCTCCAGCTTTGTTCAATCTTGCTTCATGTTTCATCCATTCCTTGTCAGTTTTCACATGTTGTCTTATAATTGGGAACATTTGTACCTGCTTCCAGGCAACGCTGTGGCACATCTATCATACGGCGCACGTGTGAGACGCATCGCCGCAGACACACGTGTACGATCAGGCATAATAATCCCTGAATGGACGGACTGCTGTGTTGCCCTCAACGGCCTTAATTGGCAAGAAAAATCCAATTCATGAGTGCATTCCGCTGTTCTGAGTATTGACAAAATGCATCACTCACAGCGAGGATGAATTCGCACAAATCCTCCTTGATCGTTTTTCATTCGGAGCTGACAATTTTTTTAGTTGTTTAATGCCTCACTTTTTTTGATTTTACTTTGTCCATTTCCCCCCTGTAGGATCATATAGCTATTACAGAGCCGAATCCCATTCATAAAGAGAGCAAACGCCGACAAACATCAGGGAAATTACTCTGTGACCTCTGACCTTTAAGGATCAACAGAGCACCTAGCCAGAGCATCACATTAATGATAAGTTAAATATCCCTTTACATCATTAAAAAATAACATTATTAGAAAAACATAACCTCATCTGACTTGAACTAGCAGTGGGTACATTTATTATTTGGATAAACAAACCTTACTTACACCAGTTAAATGTCAGACTTCATGCTCTGGCTGGACCAGTCCAGACACCCACACTTTGAGAGAAATCACACAGGAGGCCGTTTAATTTCTTCAATATGGCATCAAATCCTCCTGCCAAAGACTCAGCCACATCCGTGGGGAGAAGCAGGCATTGCCAATACAGTTTTCATTGGAGCTCCCCCAGTTTTCACTGCCCTCTCCTGGTGTGCCTCACCTATTGTGCAATCCAAATAGAAACATGTACTGAGAATGCAGGACAGAGGTCAAGACAGCTCTGTACAAAAAATGGGCTTTGAATTACACTTGATGTCAAACTATGTGTCTATAGCTAGCTTTTTGTTTGTTTTAATGGCAAAACCTATAAAAACTAAGTTATTACATGAGGAAATACAAGAACAGTAAATTTAACTAGTCAGGAAATTGTGATTGTGAGTGTTTTTTTGACTAAATAGCTAAATTGCTTAAGAAATGGACAAAATTTTCCTAAAAGGAAAACAAAATTTCACAATACACGATTCAAATTTATCCTGAAATACATTATTTAAAGTCTAAGTGACTTAAACCAGTTGATTTTAGTCCTGTAAATTTTAAAAAATATCCCTGAATTATGCAAACTAGGGTTGGGTATGATGAGCAAATTTTGAAATGAGAGTTTTTGAATGTAACGTCTGTGAATTTGCTGCTTTATAAATTCCTAGAAAACAAAAATCCCAGAACTACTTTGCCCCCACTTGCATTTGCTTTTATGTAACATGTTTTCTACGAACGCTGCAGTCAGTTCGGAGATTAGGGACCGTTTTAAAAACAGATATGTTGCATACTGGAGTAGCACACAGATGTGGTTGTCAGTAGCAACAGTGTCAGGAGGCATAAAAACACTCTCTGGGGTCCACGGAAATCTGCATTGCTGCACACTCGCCACAAAGTGCTGCCCCGCTGCAGATGAATATTGTGAACAACGCATTGCACAGAATCCATAAATCTGGTCTTGTATTGTGTCTGGATGGCGGTTAAATAGCGTCACTTAATATTGCCGTTTTGATGCTGGAGACAGAGGGATCATTAAATGTGGAGGACAAGCTGACTGAATCGGACTGTGTGTTAAAGAGGCAGAGAGGGGGAAAAAATGTCTCTGAGGGTCAATCAACTTGAATTTTTCCAATTATTTTATCTCACATTTTATATAGACGAAAGTAGAGAGCTGTGAGAGGAAGGCAAAAAAAGAGAGAGGGAGAGAGACTAACTGAGAGTGAAAATGGATGAAAAAGAGTGGATGAAGTCAGGAAAGTGCAAAGAAGGAAGAAGAGACAGACAAGAAGACAGGTGGATGAGCTGAGACGTGGAGGCAGGAGAAGGGGAGGGCATGGCCAGTGCTAGAGAAATGATCTGCAGTCAGTGGATGAAAGCAGAAGTAAGGAACAGAGATGGGCATTTGTTAGGTGTTAGTGAGTTTCGGAGTGAAGGGAGAGAGTGGAATGAAGAAGAGCCTCTGATCAGAGAGGGACAGAAGAGTTGTTATTGCCTGGGATGAGTTTGGGAGGAGAGGAGGATTTTTGTCATAATGGGAAGCTTGTGAGTGTATGTGTGTGTGTGTGTGTGTGTGTGTGTGTGTGTGTCTTTTTCGTGAGTTGTGTGCAGAGTTGAGAGCTATTGCAGATGCCATGTAGTTCACATTTGCTCGTATTAGCAGACACACATAACATTAAGCTGTAGTTTCAAACGACTCACATTATAAATTCTGCATAATCTACATTTCTCCAGCCGCACTAATCAGTCAATAAAGCACCATAGTCATCTCATTTTCACCTGTTTTATCACAAAAAAAAACAGAAGTATTTTTGTCACTAATGAATTCCAGTCAGGTGTTGAGCTACTGTCAATGAAAGCCAACACTGCAGCAGACTTTTCATGCTTATCAGAAAAGAGAAATTCCAGGGAAAGTATTGAGCTTTAGTGATGATAGCTTAACAAAAAGAGGAAAAACATGGTAAAAAGAAAAAGAAAAAAAGACCACATTGAAGAAATAAGTTTATGATAATAGAATTCAGAAGATATCCTAACATTTATGATAAAATCTGTCATACATCGATCAGGCATAACATTATGACCAACTGCCTAATATTGTGTTGGTCCCCCTTATGTGGTCAAAAATGCTCTGAACCATTGGGCATGGACAAGAGGACCTCTCAGGGTGTCCTATGGGGTCTGGTACAGGCCAATGACATTTGGGATTGGCATTTGCATGAGGGAGTGTGCTTGTTCTGGGACAATGTTTATTTGGGTGTCTAAGTCTCATCAACACGGATGCCAAAATCCAAGGTTTTCCAGTAGAACACCACATAGTACCAATATGATCAATGTTATTCACTTCACGTGTCAGTGTTTTATTATTGTGGCTGATCGGTGTAGTATCAGATTGCAACACTTGTTCTGCTTCAATTGATATTTGAGCCAATTTGATTCAGACTTAAGCTAGTTTTGGCCAAGTTCAGGGCTCAAAACTAGATTTGGACACTTGGACTGATTCAGTTAAGTCATTCAGTATTTTAAACCTGGATTAAGTGACATTTTCACATGAATCAATCAAATCACTTGTAGTGGTCCACTAACTGAGAATCTAATCTCTCTGCAGCTTTAAGATTTTTTTTTTGGTTTATTGTTTTGTATCGTTACTTCTGATGGACTGTTTTATAATGTCTCCTTTCTCATATCAACCCCTCATATTAAACAAAAAGCAGACGTATGTCCAAAAAAAGAATGGAAAAGCTCGACAAACCGTTTACCATTCTGGTATTTTCCATGGGACTTGGTGGAGACCAAACCAGAGCTACAAGAAAAGTGCTCTGTGCAACTCCAGAAACCCAACTTAATGCCAATTTTGCCATTAAGCGCACTTTTAAATTAAGCATGAGCATAAATTGTACCATTTTTAAGGCCACTGGTAACCTGTCACCTCAGCGCACCCACCAAAGGTTACAGAAAGTGACTGTGTTCTCTCATGTTCTGCTGCTAATGTAAAAACCCCTCACCCTCGACAGATGTGCTTCATTTCTATCTAATTGAACTCTGCCTCGCTGTGATTGGTCCCCCGCTGTTTGTGAATGGGAACACTGACTGAGAAATGTCATTCATGTGTTTGGCTCAGGCTCAGATTAAAGGTCCCATTATTGTCAAATGGCCCGCTGTTAATATCCCCAGGCGCATTGCTCTGTGGAGGTCACCATGTTAATAGATACAAAACTAGACCATTAGCATTTTGCATGCATGCTGTGTGAGTGAGCACTTTTAAACAGAGTCGGCGAGATTTTATAGCTTCGTGTCATATTTGATTGTGAGTACTTGAAGGAATAATTTATTTGTATGCAACTAGCCATGCTTCCATTGCTTACAAGGACACAACTTTTCATAAAATAACATTTTAAACAGCCCCTGCAAGGTGATTTGAGTACGTTATTGGACTGGATTCCCTCCAGGTACTCTTCCATGAAAACATCTTAGAAAAATATCTGCTTTTACTGAATATCAAGTTAAAATCTGCTCATTTCCCTTCACTTAAGGACAAACATTCTGAAAAATAGACAGTTTCATCCATGAATGTTAACTCAACAACAAATAGACATATTGGCCTAATTTTTGGACATACTGGATTGAAACCAGAAACCAACCAGAAGGGTAAACAATGAAATTGATGGTATTGATTGAATTACTGGAATCTGCCTCAGGTGGTGAGGGGAAAAAAAACAGTCAGGATGAATTTCTCGGGGAGGCTGGAGCGAAACCGGAGAAGGACAGAAGTCTATCACTTGTCAAGTGAACGGAAAAATCACATGATTTACTCAGAGTTTCATGTGTTTTCTGCTTAAAGCAAAACATGCACTTCAAAGGAAATATCTAACCGCTATTGACGTACAGATGACTAACTCTCCATCATGCGTGTACGTTTGTAGCGGTGGGTGTTGCAACACGAACCCAAGCAACATCCATTACTGGTCATCCATTACTGGGGTTCATGTATGTGCATGCCCTTTGGCAGAAATGGTAGATGGTTAAAAAAAACTGTTTTCAATTGAACACTTAACCAGCCTACTAAAGAAAAATGATTTCACAGCATTGATCCAGCAACTAGATAACAGGCAGAGCAGAATAGTTGCACAACAGAAGGTATTTCATGCCTGAGGCCTCTTCGTGGTTACAGCAAGTCACTGTGTTGCATTTTGGATGGACAAGCGAATGCAGGTCGATGACAATTTATTCAAGTTTCTCAACTCTTGTTTTCATATTACACCCATTTATATTGCAATTTTTGGCTGTTCTCATCTTGAAGTATTTGGATTCGATGTTACAATATATTCCCTGTGAGGAATCCAGTGAAAGTTTCATCATCCAAAGAGGAAATTTAACAATTATTTCAGCTTCAACGGAAAACGCAAATGTGAGCGACAGATGTGTCGAAAACATGGGAATTTTCCACGTCTTAGCTGCGTTTGTGCAACAGGATGGGCTTCCTGCCTGAGTAATCCACTCGCATTGTCTGAATTTCCAGCGTCAGATCTTAAACTGCACGGTTCCTCCTGCACTGAATGGAAGTTCTTGTCACTTTTTATGGTCCGTGTCAAACTCTTTAACTTAACTTTTCCTCCCAGGAGCCAAGTTTCCAGCCCTGCCAGCCACGTCAATTAGCAGCTAATGATGACTTTTCAAATGACTGATCAATCATTTAGTGTATAAACTGTCAGAAAATGGTGAAACCGGAGCCCAAGACGACTTATTTAGTCTAATTTCCAACATATAATCCAAGTATGAGAAGTTTCACTACCAATTTAATTTATATTCAGATTCAGTTTCACCGTAACTTTGTGTAAAGCTGCAAGGATTGGTGGTGACGGCTCTCTGCTTATGGCCGGAGGATTGGAGTGACTGAGTCATTCTTTCATTCATTCATGGGCTACATCCAAAGGCCTCAACATGACACAAAGAATGCACGGTGTCACCCTTTTCTAAGGAGCAACAAAGTGGGTTTGTGACTGGAAGACTGTCTGCTCAGTTTCCTGGAACGTCTGGGAGAAGAAACATTCCCTTTGGTGCTCTGTTGGTGTTTCCCTGAGCAACACGATGAACCCCAAACTGCTCATTATTTTGCTTTTGATTCAAGCACAACAGTCGGAGGTTGGGTTTGTCTGTAAGACGCCGAAACAAAACGTTTGAGTAATGAATGAGTAAAACTGAAAATGACGAGATTTCCTGAGACTCTGTAGCGACAGGTTTTGTATTAACGACTACTGGATAAAGGATTCTGACCTTGAGGTTGATTTTCTAGTGAGGACCATCTTTTCTGCTTTGTCCGCTGTCAGAACTACGTCACTGCCCACATTCATTCACGATTTTCTCAGTTACCACCCACAATCATGCAGTAAACCAATCCCAACTTTCCACATAGCCCGCGCAGTTTTGAAACAAACCACCAGGAAAATATATCAGGACACGTCTCAGAGATGCCGGTGTCAGTGGAGCTAAGGCCAATGCTGCAATCCTGACCTTTTACAAACTGACTGACTGTCCATGGTATTGTGAGGACCCGGTGTGAACATATGTTTAAATATTGTCACTATTAAATTGTTGCACTGCGCTGAGAGACGCTGTTCTACTGGTGCAATACTTGATTTCTTGTTTTGGTTTTGTGTTTAAAGATCCTCATTATTTATTTTTTTTAAAGATTTATTTTTGGCTTTTCACCTTTATTAGATAGGACAGTTGATAGAATCAGAAACGGGAGAGACTGGGGAAAGACATGCGGCAAATGCCCGAGGTCGGACCTGAACCCGGGTCAGCCGCCACGTCTCTGCATGTGGGCCACGCGACACAACCACCAGGCCAAAGATCCTCATTATTAATCGGGTCAAACCCGCTACAACTTTCCGCTATTCGTGGTATTTCAGTGGTTTAGTAGAATGATAAAACTAATGCATGACAACTGAGGGTATTAACTTTTTTTGTTTGCCTTAAATCATGTCATTAGCACTACTGACAAGAGGTCATGTTGTTGCATTTGGATGGAAACTTTGCAGACTCCTTCTACTTTGCAGCCAGTCCAAAAAGAACCGCCGTAGATTTAGGGTCATACGGTTCCTCAAACCTCATCTTGGGTTTTGCATGGAACTATAAATTCAGGACACATAAATATCCATTTCAAGCTAAACATAACATTTGGGAGCCATGTACGTATGGTGTCTTTCCACTGCAGTGATATCAGTGTTATTTATAACATTCCTCTGGACTCCTCTGTGGTTTTGTTGACTTGAATGAAAACCTCATTACACAAGCACAACAAATGTATCACTTACATGGTTTGGCATGTGAGCCTCACTGCCAAGCACTAGTTGAATCATCACATAAAAAAAAGAAAATAACCCTGATCCTCTGCTCTCACTGGGTGCCCAGACCATGATAAAGCTCTTTTGATGGAGATTAATCACCCCCCCCTCCCTTACCCCAATGTGGTTTATTCCAATATTTTTTTTGCCGGCGAGCATTTTCCCCCTCCTGCTAATCTCTTCAAACATTTTCAGGCGAAGCCGAACGCAGACTGGTTTGAGTGATCAAGCTAAATTGCTTAAGAGGCCATTAATAGTTTATAGGGCCGAGGCTGATGAAAGACAGGCAGGAGGAGAAGAAGAAGAAAGCTAATTAAATCAGTGTCGGGGGGTCGCCGGTGTCTTGGGCTGGCATGGTGGGCCGTAAAGATTACCATTATCACTTTCATTACCCTGGCTGATTGTTTAGAGCCTGGAGGAAGGGGGGGTTTTGGAGATGCAGGGACACGTGGTATCAGATCGCCTTGTCGTCCCCGTTTGCAAACCTCCGACGATTTCTATTATCGTGAAGTTACAGCACAGGAGGAGAGGGGTTTTATTTCACAATAAACTAAATATTTGTTATATCATTTCCATGCTGTGCTTGATTTGTAGATTTATACATGCATTATAAAAACAGCTCACGTAGGCAGCAGGAAATTTAAATTAAAGTAAAGCATGAGTATTTAAATGGACTTTGTTGCTTTCCTGTAGAAATACCTGTTTTTCTACTTCCTCAATGTGAGCTCAAATCTCATCTTCTACTGTTTTCATATATATTTTATTCAGTGGAGAAGAAGAAAACTTCAATCTCTGGAGACTCAAGCACGAGTATAGACAAGATCACGTCTCCGTATGTCTCATAAACTTATAAGTTACCATATGTATAAATAAAAAACACAACTGTTATTAAAGTTTGGAAATGAGAGTGGAGAAGGTAGGCCAGTGTAAAATCACATATGTTCTGCCATGCTTTTGAATCCCACCGCTCGCTCGCTGTTTGTCCAGCGAGGTAATAACAGGAATGACCTTGTTCCCATAGCAATCTGTTGTTCGTTATTGGATGCCGGTTTGGACCGGGTCTGTAACTCTTTCATACTTCTCGCTTCTCGTCCACCCCTTTCTTCCTTTCAGCTCCTGCCATGGACGTCGGTTCTGCCAGCCCGGGTGGTTTAACACAGTGTGCTGCCACTGGGTCGGGTTTATAAATATGCGCTAATGAGCTAGCGGCTGATTGTGCTGTGGCACGCTTACTCATTACCCGAGATCACCATGGAGACCCTGTCTGCGGAGGCAGCGTGCCATGGTACTCGCATATGGAGCAGCATATATTCAGGGGAGTGACGCAGAGACAGTATATTTGGAATAAATATGTACTAATGAGGAGGCATCAACAATTTGAGACAGGAATGGATTGATAATAAAGAGGACCTGATGAGTTTGAGTGTATAGTTTATGCCTACGAAAAGTTTGGAGGTGCTCTAAGTGTGTAATATAAGTACTAAATAAAGATAATATAATACTAATACCATAAATACTGATGTATAACTGCATCCATGTAAATATGACGCTATCATTTGTTCAAATTAGTTACTTTTTAGAAAGATTGCTTCACTTTTACCATCTCAAACCTTCCAAAAGCAACTACAACATGTGATTTTTTTTTTCTATAGCTCTAAAGCTGATACTATCTGTGTCCAGGAGGATGTGGATTTGCATTAAATAAATGTTGTCAGTGTTCCCAACTGTCTGCACAGACCTGTCCACATGCAGCCCAAAATGTAACAGCATCGACAGCATCCACCGGCTCCTCACACATTCGAACATGTTGGGGGACTGTGAATAGTAATTCCAAAGCAATCCTTCGAAAAATGTCATCCTGCTGGTGGCATAAAACCACAGAATCGCCCAAACCATCAGAATCCATCCCAAACATTACCAAATTTAATAGTAATCGATCCATATAGTTGAGATATTTCAGTTTGGACCAAAGGCAGGAGACGCTGTCAACGTTCCGTCGTTTTAATGCTCAACAAAATAGAACACAGTTACTGTCGGCCGTAACCACGCCAAAGGAACACAGAACCAACGAGCCTACAACGTCTCAACTCTCAGGTCAGGTCACACTCGCGCGCCACAGACTTGTCACACATGCACCCGCACGCACACACACATACGCACACATACACACAGACCTCAGTAACAGCAATGATCATCCTAACAACAGTGCAACATAAACTGCTGGTCGCTATAGTACCTTAATTATACACCAATCAGGCATAACATTATGACCACCTGCCTAATATTGTGTTGGTCCAAGAGGACCTCTCAGGGTGTCCTATGGGGTCTGGCACCAGGACTAGGGCAGTGGATCCTTTGGGTACTCTGGCTTGTGCAGTGGGGCCTCTGTCAATCCAACTTGTTCCTCTGCATCCTGTTGATGCTTGATCAGAATGGGGTCTAGGAAGTTTGGAGGTCAAATCAACATCTTGGGCCATTGTCATGTTCTTCAAGATGTTCCTGATTGTTTTTGCCATATGGTGAGGTGTATTTTCCTGTGGGGGGTAGGCCAGTGACATTTGGGGTTTCCATTTGCATGAGGGAGTGTGTTTGTTCTGGGACGATGTTTATTAGGGTGTCTAAGTCTCATCAACATGGATGTTAAAATCTAAGGTTTTCCAGCAGAACACCACATAGTACCAACAGTCAGTGGTCATAATGTTGTAACTAATGTTGTAAAACTAATATTTAGTTAAACGCACATGCCAAATATGTAAAAGCATAAGAAAAAAGGAAAGCACAAGCAGAAAAGTCAACTGGCAGCCAAAGCAATAAGCATTTCTATATCGTTAGAATGTTGATGAATGACACGTGTATCAGGATGTGACAAGAAACACCGGAGAGAGAAGAAAAAAATAAGCAACAAGAGACTGGGAATCACATTTCATGTAATTGGTTATTGCCCAAAACCCCATAGCAGCATCGTGTAATAAGCAAGAACATATGAAAAAATTAGATTTAACGATTCACCAACTGGTGTAACCAAGTCCACATCTCAGCTAATGACTGTCTCTAAAAATGTGTGCAGAAATGGGCTTATTGACTTTTGTTGCCTGCAGTGTGTGAATGTGGTGTGATGCTGTTGTGTTGTTTTTACTCTCTGGAGCTGTACTTAATGTTTCTGGTCTGGTCCAAACTGGGAGGGACGATTACGGAGCTGCATCCCAGCCCTGTTTCTATAAATCAGGCTTTTGGGAAATTTAGCAAACTGCTAATCAAAAACTGTCAGGGCAGGTTATGTAATGAGACATACACTCACCGGCCACTTTATTAGGTACACCTGTTCAATTGCTTGTTAACACAAATAGCTAATCAGCCAATCTCATGGCTGCAACTCAATGCATTTAGGCATGTAGACGTGGTCAAGACAACTTGTTGAAGTTCAAACCGAGCATCAGAATGGGGAAGAAAGGGGATTTAAGGGACTTTGAACGTGGCATGGTTGTTGGAGCCAGACACACAACCATCTCTAGGGTTTACAGAGAATGGTCCTACAAAGAGAAAACATCCAGTGAGCGGCAGATGTGTGGACGAAAATGCCTTGTTGATGTGAGAGGTCAGAGGAGAATGGACAGACTGATTCCAGATGATAGAAAGGCAACAGTAACTCAAATAACCACTCGTTACAACCAAGGAATGCAGAATACCATCTCTGAACGCACAACATGTCCAACCTTGAAGAAGATGGGCTACAGTAGCAGAAGACCACACCGGGTGCCACTCCTTTCAACTAAGAACAGGAAACTGAGGCTACAATTCACACAGGCTCATCAAAATTGGACAATAGAAGATGGAAAAACGTTGGCTGGTCTGATGAGTCTCCTTTTCAGCTGCAACATTCAGATGGTACAGTCAGAATTTGGCGTAAACAACATGAAAGCATGGATCCATCCTGCCTTGGATCAACGGTTCAGGCTGCTGGTGGTGGTGTAATGGTGTGGTGGATGTTTTCTTGCCACACTTTGGGCCCCTTAGTACCAATTGAGCATCATTTAAACGCCACAGCCTACCTGAGTACTGTTGCTGACCATGTCCATCCCTTTATGACCACAGTGGACCCATCTTCTGATGGCTACTTCCAGAAGGATAATGCTCCATGTCACAAAGCTCAAATCATCTCAAACTGGTTTCTTGAACATGACAATGAGTTCACTGTACTACAGTGGCCTCCACAGTCACCAGATCTCAATCCAATAGAGCACCTTTGGGATGTGGTGGAACGGGAGATTAGCATCATGGATGTGCAGCCGACAAATCTGCAGCAACTGTGTGATGCTATCATGTCAATATGGAGCAAAACCTCTGAGGAATGTTTCCAACACCTTGTTAAAAGTATGCCACGAAGAATTAAGGCAGTTCTGAAGGCAAAAGGGGGTCTAAGGTTTTACTAGCAAGGTGTACCTAATAAAGTGGCCGGGTGAGTGTATATCACTTCTGAGGTTGTCTTCTTGTTTGGTTTTAAAAGTGCGTGAGTTTAACAAATGAAGTGTTGCTTCTTCTTTTTTTTTACTGCTATTGGTTAAACTTTTGTCTAACAAACTGGAGTTTCAAAATGATAATGTTGTTCTGTTTTATAGTAAGATTAGAGCTGGTATCAGAAGTGGATTATGTGATAAAATGCCAAACTTTGCATCCCTCTAATGTTCATATTGTCAATCAAATTCACAAATTCAAGTGTTGTTGAAACCTCTCATGTATCTGATGTAACTGAAACCTACCATCCTCATCAGTTCTGGAAACGCAGCAAACAATTAAAACCTCCGAAGTCAAGCGCTGAAACACTTGAATTACTTGCAGTCAATGCCTCCTAATTGGATTCACTCTTGTAACCGCAAAAAAACCTCTTGAAACCTAAGCTCACTCTTGCACGCACCATTGAAATTTTCACCCATTAAAATGATTGAAATCGTTGCTGAACACTCCCCTTAAAGAATCTCCTCGTAAAAAAAAATCTGATCTCATATGTGTGACTCGAAAGCTTTCAGAAAGTAGATGAAACTGAACTGTGAAAAAAAAATAAAACAAGAAGCCGAGACAGTCATCTGAGGTTTTCACACGCTTGTGGAATCTATGAAGGATAATAATAGAAGCATTTTAATCGCAGGCAGACATCAAATTATCACTGATCACTAAAGTAAATTATGGTGCAGCTTTTTTTAAGCTTAAAAATCACTTTACAAGAATCCTACAAGATGTGAAGTGGATACTCAGGATATCTGCAGTGGTTTCAACATTCAGCTGGATTAATTCTCTAAAATGTAAGTTTGGCCACTCAAGAAGAATTAATTTTGCATTTTAAAATAAACATTTTATGCTTGAATGAAGTGGAAAAGGCTTTAATACCCCACAAGGCGCACATGAATTGATAGATTTATTTGCTCAAACTTGCTTAAAACTTGATGACTAGTTTGCTTTGCGTGTTTTCGGTGAGTTTGTGGATCAGGCTTTTATGAGCTCGGCCATCGGTTCTACTAACGCTGCTGCTGCTACTGCTCTCCGCTGCAAGGCTCTGTAATGGAAAAACAAGAGGCCCTAAGGTTCTTTATGTGTGTTTGTGTATTTGACTACATGTGCAAGTGCAGGGGTGTATGAACACACACTGTGGATTATATGCATGCATGTGTGCGTTTTTAATGTGCCAATTTGTGTATTTAGCTCCGAGTAAATGAGTGTACCTGCATGTCCACAGATACACAAAGAGCGGGAGAGAGAATGTGTCCACGATCAGCGACCATGTTTGCAATGGTATCTGCTGGTGTGTGCACATGCCCAGCTGTCTGAGTGCCTCCCTGCATCTGTTTGTGGACTCGCAGCACACACAGAATAACACTCCAAGGCAAATTTGAAACATGGGAAGGGCGGAGGCGTCGTTCTGGGAGTGGGCTGGAGGTTTTTAAGGGGTGACAGCACTCCAACATCTGCAGGTTCCACTCCCACATTCAGGGAATTCCTCGCAGAAACGCACACTGTTTGTCCGGGCCGATCGGAGGGGGGCGGTCGGGCGGGCTTTGCCTCTCGATATTGTGTGTATCTTTTTTTTTTTTTTTTTCCAGCGATACACTGTGCAGAGGAAATGAGTTTGCAGAGAGACAAGAGCGGCGGAGGAGGACGAGGGGAGGGTCGGGATGGTTTTCATTTAGCCCTCTTTATGAGTCAGGACAAAGCTAGCCGGGTCAGAGAGGAGCTGCGTGCAAGCAGAGGAGGGAGTTCACTTGTCTGCTTGATGTATGACAAATGCATGTAGGAGATGCAGGCAGAGGGGAATTGGATTCTTCCCTTCTCAGCGAGACGGGGATGACTTTTTTTTTTTCTTTCCCTCCCTCCAGGCAATGAGGTTATAGATTTGGACAGGTGTGAATACTGATGATGAATAGTAATGTTGTTAGCTTGAATGGAGTGCTGAGATGGATGGAGCCAGCGCCGGCTTTTGATTATGACGACTGCAGAGGGGTTTCGTCCGTTCCCCTGTGAGAGTTTGTGGGGCGTAAATGGCGAAATAAACGGCACATAGCTGCTCGGTCTCGTAGTTGAGATCGGCTTGATTTTGAACGTCACTCTGAATTTGAGAAAAATGCGAACGCAGACGTGTGAGCATCTTCTAGTAGCTGGAGATGCACAAACACGTGACCATAAACACAGAGGTGCACATACACTGCAGCAATGTATATACTGTATGCACACACAGACATTAAAGCAGACACCTACGCGTGCAGCGCTGTACAGTAACTGTATAATGCACACAGACATCCTTTTGAAAGCATGAAAGCTTATTTACACACACCAGAAACATCTGCGAGCTCTGAGCAACGAGAGAGTCAGAGAAAAGCTCTCGGAGTCATGCGAGAAGAAAGCGAGATCAAAAAGATTTCCTGGGGAGTAAAAAAACTAGACTCCAGATTCTTGTTTGGCCCGTAATCTTGCGGCTCGCCTCCTCTGACAACACACAACCCAGACAAACAACAAAACCCCAATAACTTTTCCACTACCTTATTCTCTGTTCTTAAACCTTTCATTGGGAGAGTCTGTTGCTTTTATCCCAAAGCAGCTAAACGTGTAGAAATACACCTTCAAACTTTAGTTTTATAAGAATTACATTGGAAAGCAGTGGTGTCTGCATTTTTATGTGTCCTTTTCATGGGATTTGTTGACAGTGACTAAAGTATAGAATAACATCAGACTTATTTAACTACCAGCTTCGCTCATTGGTGCTCTGCAGACAATAACCTTTAGATATTCTAACAGTTTATACCTATACCATTGACCACTGCTCTCCTGCAGTAGAGAATTGCATTTTTATTGGGATCTTTGCAAATCTAGCAGGAGCAGGTGGTTTTTGCTGCAGATGTGAGTGGACAGTCGAGAACTAAAATGCAAGTTTTAGCGCCAACTAGAAGAACGGAGTCGACAAATACAGTCGAGAAGAAGATTAAAGCAAATTTTTACAATGCAAAAGTGTCCCAGTTGTCCTACCAGGTGTTGGTAAAGAGTTGTGACAAAGTATTGATGGATTAATAATAATCTAACCTTTACTGATCCCCTTGGGTTCCTTCCTTCTCTGCATTGACCCATCCTATTCAAAGTTAACCTTAACTATTCATACTAGGAGCAGTGGGCTGCCGCGGTGCAGCACCCGGGAAGCAGTCAGGGGTTAAGGACCTTGCTCAAGGGCCCACAGTGGTGGTGACTGGGACAAGTGGTCGCTATCACTTCCCCACCTCAACCTCTTGCCAGTCTGGGGGCTCGAATTGGGGACCCACCAGTTACAATTTCGCTTCACAAACCACTAGGCCATCACTCCCCCCTACACCCCAGATAGAATTTTTTTGTTCCAGAAATGTTCTTAGAAAGTTCTGCTAATTTTTTCAGCAGGAAGTTTTCTTTTGGTTCCCTGAATGTTATCTTTAAAGGTAGGCTAACTAAAGATGTTTTTGCTCCAATGTTCTCAAAACTCAATGTTGCACTGAGAACATTCTTCATTCATTATCGTGTAACATTGTTGGGACGTTTTATAGACCTCAACATCCCCAAAACATCCACAGAACATTGCAAAACTTCAACAGAACCAGGCTCAGGGAGGGTAGCCGTCTGCCTCGACCAGTCGGGGTGAGGGTGGGAATAGCATCACAGCAGGTGAAGAACGGACAAACATTACATAAGAGAACAATATTTATTCCCCCTTCTTCATTGCAGTGCAGGAACGTCTTATAAAGAACATTCTTTCATTTGATGTCTCAATAACGTCTTGAAAAGGTTTTCTAAATGGTGTTTCGAGAACATCGTGCTTTTGTTTTCATCCGTGAAATGGTGAAATTGTATAGAATCATGTTTTATTATATCTTCCCTCAACAATAAGACAAAATGTTCTACCTTTAGTATTTCATATTACAGGAACGTTTTGTCATCTGAGGCCTCCAAAACATCTGGAAACCATTTTTTGGATGTTGGTTTGAGAACATTCCTCCTTTGTTATCAAGGAACATCAACTGTGTTTTTGACCAAATCCTCTGAATGTTGATGATAAAACATTATATCAACTTTAGAGGAACCTTACTGGATATTCTTGAAACGTTTTTTTTGAGCATTTGTTTAAAACATTACCTTAAAAAATGATTAGAAGTTGTATGTAATTTTAGTAAACAACTGGCACAAATCCGCCACCTCTGGATTGAGGTTCCACAGAACAACTAATTGCTATGAATGTAATTTTGCCATGTTTTTACCAGCAGAGATAGGTTTCTTTATCAGTACTATGGAGTAAAATAGTGTGTTTTCCCTTCAGGATGGTAGACGACACGAAATCAATGGAACTGTGTGTTTTGCGGGTGTGAATTGTCAGAATGTTTGCAGATGCAGGTGGGTGTGGACACATACAGGCAGTGAGGGTCAGTGGAAGTCGCCAGGAGTCTGATTATGAAGCAATCAAACCAACGACAAAGGGAAAAAAAGCTTATTAAACAAACTGCTAATTGGCTCAGTGCCACAGCGAGCCAAACAGCTGCTTATGTAGGTCGAAATACGTTGACCTTTCAGTAACAAGGGAGCGCTTTGTTTCGTTGCCTTTTAACTCGTGCGTATACGTCGCGTAGATTGACATGTGCAGCCTGTGATTGCCTCGCGGCCGTTACGATATAATGGACGTTATTAAGAAGTGCCAGAGGTGGGAGAAAATGAGGGACTTTGTTCAGCAGCAGTCTGACAATCATCCGCTACATTTACATCGCGACTCTAATTAAATCAGTTCTACCCACACAGAAGCCGGATCGGTGAACTCGGTCGGGTAGTTAAATTTGTTGGCTCAGAATGTATGTAAATGCACCCAAAACTAAGTGTGGACTGATTAAATTTTTCACCATATAAACATGAAGCTATTGCGCTGCTCCAACTCACAGTAGAGCTGGTTTTAAAGGTAGTTAACTTGATGTTACTGGTTGATGTCACGGTGTCAGATTACATAACGAGTTCATGAATGCTGAGCTGTCTGAACCAATAAGGACCGAGACTTTTGACTGGAATTCAACTTTATTGGCAACCAGAAGTTTAGAGACAAAACCAGAAATGGAGCAAATGAAAAGAATCTGCATCAAGTCAATACATCAGTTACTTTACAGGTCAGACTGAAGAGAACTGCTGTGCTTTTGTCCCCTTTATTTTATTAATTTAAATCAATAAATATTGATTTAAATAAAAATTCTACTGAGGAGGGAAAATAATTATTGCTGG
>OMNN01025195.1:0-29335 GCA_900302755.1 Chromis chromis
AAAAACATCTAAATAGTAAGACTCACTTACTATAAGTAATGTCCCTGAAAAACAGAGGGAAATGCATTAAGTCATTTATGAAAGAAGCACAGTGCGTCTCATTCTTCTTATTGTGTCCCATTAGCCTAGTCCTGAAGATCCGAAAGAGTTCCTGCTAATGCTCTGCATAATGGACTCCAAAGGAAAGCTCTTGTATAGGCAATAGCTGATTAAAAAAAAGCTCGATAAACTGCATGTACTGAACTTGTACCTAAATGAGGCATCCGAAGGTATTAAATAAACATGTACTCTGCAGTTAGTTTATTTTGAAGAGAATATTTTGAAACCGGCTTTTTCTTAACATGCAGAAAAACATGTCTGCAAAATTTGAATTTCAAATTAGTATCCTTTGAAGATGTGTTTAAAAAAAAATCCTCTTACGTTTACAAAAAAAAAAAGAAAAAAAAAGAGGATATGTCCCAGTGGGAAGCGTGTGGTGCAGCAGAGCGACTTCCTGTTGGTCAGACAGCAACACTTGGTCAAACAGGTACACAGCGAATATGCTCTGAAAGTGGATAATAATTACAGAGCCGAAGGAGCGCACGGCCAGTTGAGCTGATGAATGCTGGGGATTGAAGATGTCGCTGCAGAGGCAGGCAGAGTTATTGTGTGACGTCAAGGCTGAAGACTCCTCCATCTGATTGTGCTCTTGTCTAATAGGAGCCTGTTTCAGATGCAGTGGCCTCCAAATGAAAACAAGATTAAAGCTATGATAGAGGCATTTTTACAGCTGGTACCACAGACTCCCCTCCCTAAAGACACGAGTACAGATGCTTCCAAGGGTCATTTTATGTGTACTTTCCTCCTCGTGTTTACTTTGCTCACAAGATGAGAAGCTCAAAGTGAGAGTGAACAGGGTGAATATTATTGCTGGCGATATCAGAATTTCCCCCTTTTTTTTGGTATTCAGCTGTAGGGTTGAGCACTGTCAGGTTCAAAGATAAAGAAAACTTAATTTCCTGTATAGAATTGCCGTATCTAAATTAAAAGGTAACACTTTTGGACTCAAATAAAAAAAGGAAAAGCCTAAAGTGAAAAATTAAAGATCCAAGTTCCCAAATTACATGTCTGATGATACAATAGGCAGTTAATAACATGTTCAGGATTACTAGAATGAATTGTGATTCATAATAGAGTCTAATTTTTTTTTTTCTCTTACAAAAAAAAAGGCCTGCTGCTGACCTGAGATGTTCAAAGGAAGATTTAGAGCCAGTGGAGGAAGAGTGCATGGGAGAACATAATAATTAGCCGCTCAAATGTCACCGTCACCAAGGAGCAACTGATTTAGCATGCAGACATCACATCTCAGCCTCGTTCTATTTGGGACAGACAGATATGATATCCGTCCTCAGGAAAGTAGACAGAAACAATCATGGACATGAAAAAACAGTCTGTGGGGGAGGGACGTGACCCTCTACATTTTCCCTCCCCGGAGAGGTTCCCCAGCCTGCCTGCCTCCCAGAGGGGCTGCAGCAGTCTGTAGGCTTGGCTAAGCTTCGTCTGCAGGCCCTCCAGGGATGCGAGACCCTTCCTGCAGCTGTACCAACACTCCAATCTCCGCTTCAGCAATCAGCCCGAACCCCATTTACAGTTTGGAGCCACACGAGCAGCGATTTTATTACAAAAAGTTCGACAATGTGATGTTATCTGCGCGTTGTGTTCTACATTCAACGTCATGTTATTGAAGTATGGACTTAATGTGGGCTTGCATGTGGCCCGTGAGTGTTGTGGAGTGCTATCAGTACAGTACGGCTCAGCAGAATAAACCGCACTCAGGTTCTCCACACAGAGCTCTCATGATTAGATTCTCTAAGGGCTTCAGTAAAGATAACACTTGCGACGATAAGCCTTTGCATGGCGGGATATGTACGGTGTGCGAATGTGTATTCGGGGGAGGAGGCAGCGGCGGTGGTGGGGAGGGTCATACACTTTGCCTGGTGTGCATGTAATGTTGTTGTCAAGGCCACAGACACCTCCACAGAGCACAGAGAAGATGAAGGCCGACGCTTCTCTCCCGCCATTTCTAAGCAGATTATTTTCTCCCACCGCATTGAACTCTTCCCCTGCACTTGTCGAGCCCCCGCCGATACGCAAACGCAGATGGAAAGCAGTGTTAATCTAAAGAGATTCATCCAAAGGGTTAAAATGTCACAGTCAATATTAAAAGGAAGCCTATTGAGTGATTGTAGCTGAATCCTGCAGAGACACTTTGTGACACTAAGTCTGGAGCTTCCACAGATCCAGGCGTCGCTGGATATAACGGGTTTAGACTATCGCAGAAACCATCTTTATCACATTATCGGCTGCGGCCACGAAGTGCAGCATCTCATATTCACCTCACATATGAAGTAGCAGCAAAATAAAGGACGAAATAACAGGCAGGGATGGTTGTTATTTTCTGTTCAAAAATGGGATAAAATCAAATATTAATCTTGATTGTGATTTTGATCTCCTGTGACTGCTATGTTGACATTTAACACCCTGCCCTCCTAAGGGTTGTCTTTCAAAAAAAAAATTAAAAACAGCAGTATTTTAATTAGAAGCTGTGACTGTCCTTGAACGTTTCATGTGTTATGTGGCGTTTTGTTCAAAGCTTAAAATGATAATATTTAATCAAAATCAAATTCTTCTACATGTCTCATTTAAAAATTATCCAAAACTAAACCATTAGCTGTAACCAGGTTCTCTACAAAATAAAAGATTCTCTCCCGCCCAGCACAACCAGGAAGTCATTAGCGACTCAGGTGTGACCAATACACACAACAAAAATTCAGGGACTATTCAGCTGAACTGGAGGCTGTGTTTACAGAGAATATAGGAGACAGGGATGGAAACTAATAAAACATTTAAATATATATATAGTATGTACACCTATGGGCACATGGGAATGTGCCGTACTTATGGCAGGGTAAAAGGGGGAAGAGCACCTGAATCTAGCCAACCTGACACCACCACCTGGGGAATCTCACTACAAGAGTTATTAAAGAAACCTGGACTACCACCTTGGTTATTAACAGGTCACATAGATTTGTGAACTTTAAAAAATACAGATGTGGTTCAAAATGGAAAAAAAGCACTTTTTGTGAATAATCAATGATAATCGAATGCTGGAAGGCTGCGAGTGCCTGCAGAGAGAAGTGCTTAAGAAATGCAAAACAATAAATCTAATATATCTGTTTAACAATTCAATTCTTTTGAAGAAAACACTTGAAATACAATCAGCAAAAGGAGGGAAAAGGGGGGCAGAAGCTAGCAGTTGGGAGGTAACTAACTACTTACGATTGTTCCAGGAGTTTGACAACTTACAACTTAAAAGTCAAAAACTCACTGCACTAAGCAACCACTGCAAACAGGTGTATAATATTGTGTGCCAGTGCTTTCACCACTGCAGCATTTAAAGAAAACCACAATAGAGGCCTGCCTGGTATGCTACCTAGCCTAGCTTAGCCTCCACCAGCAGCCAGCAATCAGTTCCGCTAGTGGGGGTTAATCACAAGAACTGCTCCAACAAAAACCTCAGAATAATTACCCCAAAACCTCAGCCAAACAGACACCAATAAGATGAGATAGACTGGAAAGTATCAATGCACCTTAGTCACTATATGCATACAAATACACTTCAAAACAACAAATAAACTTTAAACAATGTTGACTACATCACCTACCTCAGTCACAGAGAGGAAGTCCATGTGGCTACCAGCAGGCAGAGGCAAAACTTGGCCTTGTTGCCACAAGTGTCTTAAACACCTCCAGGTGAGGGCTGGAACATGGGAGGAGTCCACCCACTTCTATGGTGGTGCATTCAACAGCTATCAGGAAATGCTGGATTCACTTGAACACAAGTGCTCCTACTACATATATACTGAATCCACTACAGATTTATGGCATTATAACTGCATCATATTGTACAGAAGAGACATTTTTGGGTTGGTGTGCTGTTTCCATAGCAGTAGAAAATGTGACAGGAGAAAAAAAAACATCCAGAAACTATTCAGAGGGTTAAAATGCACGCTCTGCTCATATAGCAAACTCTGCTGTGTATCAAATCAGACGCTGCCAGTGCAGCCAGCCATTCACCAGGTAGCGATTTGGATGTTTTGGCTTAACTGTCATGCTGCTGCACATGTATCCATTCAGCAGTGTGTATACAACAGAGATCGTACTCAAATGTCTGGAGCAGAAGGTTTAGAGTTAGAACCTGAAAATAGATCTCTTGTTTGGAAGTATTTAGGATTTAAGGCGAGATAAAACATCAAGATAATCCACATAGCAGCACAACTAACTTGTGTAACCACCTGAAAAGAACCAGCGCCAAGAGGAATTGAATGTTATTCCATAAAATCACTGTCCTTGTCCAGCATCAACTCAGACGTCAGCAACACAATGCTTTAAAGTGCATCGCTGTTTCGCATAACAAGAAAAGTGAAAGCAGCGCTCTGCCGAATGTGAATGTTTAAATCTGAGTGAAAAGTTCTGGTTTTGCTTTCAGGAGAAGTCTTTATTTTGATGCCAAAATGTGTACATTTGCAGGAATTAAGCACAACATTGAACTGAAAGCAGAGCTGTTTAAATGTGAAATAGCAAAAAAAAAAAAAAAACATATTTTATCCTTAAAATCGAATAATCATGATAAATAATCATGATTTCAGTATTGATCTTTGTAAATAGATATGCAGCCTTACTTTGCACATTGTACAACAACATGTCACTGATTTTACAAACCTTTTTCATGTTTCTGGGACAAAACAGATCCCAACACGGCACTTTACTGTACAGATATTCCAGAGAGAGGCCACAGTGCAAAACATTTATGTATCACAATGCTATAAAACGCTGTTGCCTCTTAAAGTTAACAAGGGGAAATCAAAACCCTCTCCCCCTTCTTTTACTTCCTTTCAGAGATGCTCTTAGAGCTGTCGAACTGTTGTCAACTTTTTTTTTTCAAACTGCAAGCAGCACTTCCATTACCTTTGTGAATAACATTGTGGGGGGAAACAGCGTCCATCAGCAGCACATTCAAAAAGAAATGCAAATTTGCCAACGTCTCTAGGCGCGATGCATTTTGCCAGCTGTAGCATAAAACGTGTAGCACGGTCTATCAGCTCCATGATCATGATTCTATACTGCCTGTGTAAATGTGGCTGGTTTGGCTGCATGTTACCTGGCAACAGCTTCCGTTTCAGCATCTCTGTAGTGGTATAATGCCTATACACAAAGTAAAGATCCCACTCTGCCTATAGCGACACAACTTATTTAGCAAAGTGCCGCCTGGAAGTTGCTAAACACAGTACTTTTACGACTCTCACACTCTGCAAGCTGTGCTCTCGTTCCCCGAGTGAGCGACTGAGCAACCGGAAAATGTTGGGCCGCGGTGGTATTCCTCTTCACCGAGAAGACTCTCCCTGGTTGCTGCAGATTTGCTATCGCTTCATTCCGAGAAACGGTGTATCTTCAGGCATTTATTTATTAATTACAAGCCTGTTCAATCTTTGAATTGCTGCTTCACCCCACGCACGACCTTGTGAATTAACAGTATATTGCCAAAGAGATGTGAAGTAGAATCTTGCATGCTCCAGCAGCCGAGACGACCGGGGCTGGTATATCCACACTCCACGTCTCCAACGCGGAGGCCCCAAGGCAGCAGTGTTAGTGCCAAATTGACAAAGCAACTAGATGTGACAGGGGGAGTCATAAAATTGCATTTTGTAGGATCAGTGTTTTCCCCTCCTCTCTCGTCCCTCAGCACTTCGACAATTAGATCATTGCTCACTTTAAACCGATATGATTTACCTTTGACTGGATCCACGTTCCCCACTCGTTGAGTTAAGATGGAAGACGATGAACCCTGGAGCCTCTGGGGGACGGAACATGTAGATTCGATGTGGTCGTACTCGCTGCACAATTTCTGTCCCCTCTATGACAAATACACATCACCTTTATGATTCTGCGAGACGTATTATGAGCGGATATTTTTATCAGTGTCATTTCAGGGCAAATTGCAGCTTTCAGGTGCCACATTTTACTTTACTTTTTTTTCAAAGCTATTACAAGCCCAGGTGATGACTGCAGCAGAGCCTCACTGACAGTCGTATGCATAATCGTTTTTAGAGAGATGGAAATGCTTGCCGTCAGCATCAGATGTGTTCATAATCTGGAAGATGGTCATGTGGTACGCCGCACCACAGTTGTGCAAGCATTCATTACAATGGAATAATTGTTGCTTCCCAGGGAATAGCCTATAAAACCCCAACGGCTTAGCAGGGATCCTTTCTGCAGGACCCTCTGGCTGCTAGGCCCCAGCTTTCTGATTGCATGAGAGAGACAGCCCTCTAAGCAAAGATGAAATGTATCAATGCTACTGGAGCTCCCTCCCATCCCTAATTTCTCGGCTGCTACTGCTATAGATTGCAGAGAGGCTCCGTGAAGCATGAAGGCCTGGTTGAATACTAGGTCAGCTAACAATCTCAGACCACACAGATACAGTAGCCAACTTTCATATTGGTCCACACCTACTGTCCAGCAAAAATAATTGAAAACACTGAGCTGAAGCTTTTTTGTGACTCCAAACTGCAACCCCTAAAAAACTGACCTCCAAGTTCTTTTTTTGTTTTCCTCCCGTGTGAATTGAGGTCAAATTTCCTTTTGTAATTATCTTTTAAAGGAAGCTGCGCGGCCACTTACAGAGGTTCTGCAGTGCATGTCTTTGCATTGCTTAAACATCTCATGGTGTAAAAGGGCAACAACCTCCTGCCTTCAGTGATGAATTGTGGCATAGTCTGATCATGTAAATAATCTGCTCTTTATGCAAATCCACATCCACTTAATAGCTGCTGATTGCCATGCTGTTACTGATTGTTGGTGCTTAACATGATCTCAGTAAAATACTGCAGCATGCTATTTAATTTCCACCACAACTACCACGGAACAATCACATACCAGGGCGAGTGCATTTCGCAACATTAATATCACGAGCCCTAATAAAAAAGAATAATGTCATGAATATGATGTCCGCACGTTCGCCTGGCTCTGAGACAAAGAACAAAGCCGTTTTCCCTTTGCAGTGGGATTCTCCGTGGCTGCGAGCAGGCACGAGGAGGATGAAGTAACATTTGGCTGCTCAATTAATTTTAAAGGTTTTTACACTATTAAGCACAATTTAACCAGCGGCTATTACCTCCTCCCCGTTCTCTTTCTTGTTTCTCTTTGATATTTTTTTGTGCACCAGCAAAAATTCCTGTATTTTAATCTTGTGTATTAACATGTCGTACCGTTTGTCAGTCAGGTCCATTTCAGCAAAACTGCACTTTCTGTAATTCTTATGTTGTGGGAGGAAGCACGACCACTGCAGGAGCCTCTCATCATTTTGCAGTAATAGTAATCATAAAAATAAACATTTCACATCTTTAAAGCAGCCATTGCTGTGTGTAAACGATGATTCTTTTCCTGCTTTTCAATGATTTGTGGTTATTGCAACTACTCACACAAAAGTGCATTTGAGAGATTTTAAAGAAAAAGCAGTCAAATTGGGGAACAGTTCTTTTTTTAAATGATCCTCTAAAGAGGCTTCGTTCAAATATTATCAAATATTCAGAACATGCTGTGGAGATTTTCAAATGCATACTATTTAATTTTTCACCGCTTTCGGCAACACATATGAAAATTTGAGTTCATTGTAACGGGGGTGGTCTTCAATGAAAGCTCGTATTTCTCGCTTCCAATTTGTGCATCCAGTCGTCATCTTTCTCACCAACACCGACGCAGTTAGTTGTTAGAGATGCAAGGTTTCCCACAACCATTACAAGATGTAAGCATTCTTACGCTGTACCTGAGCTCAATGAAGAGAAAAAAAAACTATGCTGAGAGTAGGAGTGCGTTGCTGCTTTCATTTAGTCTCCAGGTCAATGAGCTACAAGGCCAAAGAATTCCTTATCCAACCATTTCTTCCCAGTTTTGTGTTCAGTTTCTTCTGCCTTTTTCTCCAACACTGCAATCAACAGCAAAAAACAACACTAAATACAGACTATATCGACTGTATATCATGTTATGTTGTTGCATTTTGGGAGACTTGAGCAGAACAAATGCACAGCCAGTTTTACATCGTGTTATTTGACCCTCTTTGACTCTATAACCTGAAGCAACTCAACAGCAAGTTACAGTGAATAGTGTCATAATTATGCAAAACATCATTGATTTATTTAATTGATATTCACTGAAAGAAAATGCTATCCTCTCCGTGTTCTTTAGCTTCTGCAGCTGCAGCACACCTCCCCGGGGGAGCAAACGGCAGTTTCCCCCCGAATGCAAAAGGAAAAATGAGTCATGACAGGGTTAATGAATGTCACAGAGCAGTGATAAAATATGTGGTGAAAGCCCTACAATCCTTCAGCAGAATGTCCACGCTTTAGGTTAATTACCGCCGTTTCTATTAGAGTCAGTGTCATGCTTGTGTGGTAATTGGTCCCCAAATTACAATTGAAATTACCAATTGTGTTATTAACCTCATGAGAAGTAGCTGGATTATTAAACATCAAGTTATGCCTTTTGTCACACAAAAGAGTAACTGGGCGAAATTTGCTCTGTTATTGAATGAAATACAGTAGTTTATTTTATTTTTTTTTTAGAGTTTTTTGTTTTTCAGTCCTGATCAAACAAACCTTTTTTTGATAAGGGATTTGAAACTGGATTCATATTTGATGAAATGCCACATCTCTGGCAGAGAGTTCTCTGTTGGAACGCAGCTTTGTTTTGCCACTGCTGTTTTATATGGTGCACAGTGCAGCAATGGACTTTAGCTTTTGGCTTTTCTTCTTGCTAATGTGTGAAGGCTGAAAAACTACAAACTGTGATGTTTTAAGTGGTGCATAATCAAGTCAAATCCAAGTCAAACTAAAGAGATCCCTTGCACAGCTCAAATCCAAACAAGTCCTCACAAAAAGATTTATAGTAAGATTATCAGTGACCCCATAAATGTCCTTTATGACTAATTTAATGCCTTAATAGGGATGTCAGTGAAAATTCTAGACAAAACAAGACATTCATTGTGAAAATTAATATTCGATTGTAAAAAATAAATAAATAAAAAGATCTACTGCAGCCTCATTGCTGCACTGAACACACCACATGATGGACATAAGTCAAACATCACTTTCACTGACTGAAATGTAGGCCAACCTGAAACAAGTGAATAATTCGACAACAACCGTGCGGTAATGATGGCAAAGTTCACAACCCAATTGAACCTTCCATTAGGTCACCGCTACCAACCCAAAGGCGCATCTCACAATTAAGCACCCAAATCAGCATCTGTTGTGCGTCTTGTTTTTTTGTTTTTTTTTTGCCTTCTTATGGACACAATGTGCAAAAATAGACACTTGATGGTTCGACCCAGTGGTTGTATCTGAACGTCATCTTTCGCCAGTTTTGCTGCGCCTGAGGGATGTGCTTCAACTCGCCGGTATATGAAGCAAACAGAGGTTTAGTTTTATTGCCGTCTCCTTGGTGCAAAGATTGAGGCACTTTTTTTTTTGGCATAATGTAGATAGATATTATACTTTATTGTACCAAAGGGAAACTTGTCTTGGGCTCAAAGCCACTCAATCCCATTTATCAGCAGCTTCATAATGCACATATAAATCGTACAAAAACAGTGGCTAATTTTGCAAAGACAAAAGTTACAATCAATTTTAAAAAAAGATATAGGATAAAGGATATAAGCAATAATTGTCAAGTGATAAAAAGAGATAAAAAAGATAAATAGTACAGGCAAATGGGTGACTCTGTACAATAAGGGTAATAAAATTAGGGAAAAAAATACTAAAAACAGACAGATACAATAAAACCCAATCAGGTCATAGTGTATGACACCCCGTGAAATCATGAAGCCCTCTTACTTGCTGCTATTTAATATCTTGGTGGCAGATGTCATGAACGAATTCTTGCATTGGTTCAGTTTGCACTCTGGAATCTTTGGCATGAAGTGGTAACACCTGGGATTCCTTGAACACTGATTTTTCATAAAAAAGACTGAAAGTAGTCATGTTCTTTTTAGCCTGATGTTTGAATAAGATGTGTGAGCTCAGACTTCAACTGTTCTGACAGCTAGTACTTTATATTAATGTGCTTTGTGATATTGAACATCGTCGGCCAGCTACTGAACGGCCACTAACCTTTATGTATCTTATGCTTCATTTGCATATACGTGTGTATGAATACTTCATGCGTTATAGCAAACCCACTTGCATCAAATTGCTACTTAAGGGACAAAAAGAACATTTCGAATTGAAATGCACTTCAAATGCACACGGCACATAAAAAGACCGAAACTATCTGCAAGGCCAGATAGTGCCCAGGGGTGAACTGACCCTTTGATTAGACCATTTTCGAAACAAAATACTGCAAATGAGTCCATTTGAAAGGTTAGCTGCTGTGTTTCAACAGCAGTGTCTAAGTCTAATGCTACAAGCATCAAAGTAAAGGCAAATGTGTAACAGCCACATCAAAACGAGTAAAATAAAAAAAATTGTTATCTGTCGCCAGCGCACATAGGCATGTCAAAATAGGATATATATTATTTATCACACTTCATGCTTTCAGTAAAAAAGAAAAAAAAAAGAAAACCAACATTGAAGCCACTTCTAAGCCCTAAAATATTTCAACAGCAGGTGCCACGTTTCATCCACAGCTTTGGTTGTTAGAAGGCAGCCCTCGCATTTGCAGTTGTTTCTTCTTGCTAGTTTTCCTATTCAAGTCTGCAGGGAAGCGAATGCTACACTGATTCATACTGTACCTGTCTTCAAGGACTGTGACAGCAGCAGCAGGATGATTGCAAGGGTGATTTGGTTCCACAGAGTCTTGTTTATTGGCAGCAATTTAGCCAAGCGTGTCTTCAAAACCTCAACAGAATAATTTATCAGTATATGCAGCAGTATTCTCAGAGAGATACGCTCCGGAGCAAAGAAACTGTAGCGCTGGCAGGAGAAATGTCATGAGATTACAGATATCTTGTCTGGTCATAGTGTGGTGCAGCGCTGGGAATTCGGCCTTGTCCGGTTTTTGTGAGGAAATATTCAAATTTGAGTTGAATAGAGACAAAGTAAGTAAGCCCATACTTGCTGCTACCAACACGTGACTCTCAGCTATTCTTTCAATGACTCCATTCATTAATTCTTTTTTCTTTCTTTCTTAAGATATCACATTTCATTAGAAAGGACCCTGCCCCTAATCCTAACAACAAAGCCACATAATGGGAACTGGCCCATGTCAAGTGATGCTGCAATGAAGGGAAAGATTAAAGGATAAATCCTGCTTTTATTGGTGTGATATTCACACGCGTCTCGTGAACAGTCTAAGACCAGATTAAACTGGAATACAAGCAGCGGCCCTCAGAGGGAATAAAAGCAACTGTGGTATTCCGGTTTTGTCAGGTGTTTTGAAAAGGCACATGGTAGCTGATATGTGACAGAAAAGCTGCAACACCTCTGAGCAGCCACATCGGCTCTGCAACTCCTGCATTGTACTTTAATGTGAAGTGGTGCCAGTGTAAGAGGAGAAACAAACAAACTATGCTTCACCACTATATAACATTTCATTTCTCAAGAAACGTGAAACCTGATCGTGAATGACAGCGCTTCTTACATGCAGTTATTTACAATCTGCTCCAAGTTGACAAAAACTGGCACAGGACACAACGTAATGGAATATAAGTGAAGAAATGTGAATTTCCGTCTTGGACTTAATCTTTTCGCACTGCCTGGGGCTTGATGTCCCACCTCAGGGGAGCCCCGGCAATCCCCCAACTCTCTCTGGAGACCTGCAGAGAGAAATGTGCAACAGAATGGAAATCTCAACACTCTCAGCCCTCCCAGATTGCTATTGAAAGCATTTACAGTACAGTGGGTAAGACACGCAACCAAGCATTGATAATGAGGGAGAGGGCGAGGGAGAGAAAGTGTTATATGGGCAATATTTGCAGGCAAATACAAGACAAGGGAGTCAACGCTTATTTTTATTTACCCCTCTAGTGCAGTTGGCTATCAGCAGAGCCCTTTGCTCTTCATCTCTTCGATGCAGCGTTAGTGATCTTATGAATGAATGAGGGGATTTCAGATGTGGGCGGACCGGGAGACAGAGTTTCCTTAACAGTAGGGCTAACAGAATATGTGCATAATCTGCCATAAAGAGAGCGAGTGGACAGAAAGCGAGAGTGGGGCATCCATAAAACAATTATCATAGACAGGCTTGACGTGCCTTATAGGGCCGATTGCTTCCCTGGTGCCAGTAACGGGGAGGTGTGGGGGGTTCAGAGGGAGTGCACTCCGCAGATGACTACATTATTTATAGATGAAAGAGGATCCAAAACAGAGCGATCAGTGCACAGATGAGACCGGCAACCAAATGACTCCAACCTGGGCGCCGCAGAATGAGATGTGAGCACTGCAGAACGGGCAGGTGCAGGGCTATTTTAATGGCTCCCTGCCCCCCATTCCCCTAAAACAAACCAGCTATTAAACGGCCACTTCTATCACTCTGACTGCGGGCGACAAAAACTCCAGTCTTGTCCTTATTTGGGAGAACTCGAGCAAATGAGCCGGCGTGACCACCAAGGAGTTACAACCATTTGGGGCAGATCCATCAGAGCAGTTTTGCGGGGCCACGTTTCCGCATTTGAACACATTCCTGCACACAAGCACCCTCACAAATCTTTTGTTATCACCAAAGTGGCCACTGTGAAAGCACTACACCATGTGTGATGTGGACCGCTCATGCTAGCCAGGGAGGTGCAGAAGGAATAGGAAGTAGGACCTTGGAGAGTACATTAACCCGCACCGATCTGCCAAATACAGCAGCAATTTCACACCTGAGTGGGTAAAAACATGACCATTCATTTTTGCTGGTGACAGGGAAAAAAACCTCACGGCCTGAATCCAGCCATCGGGGTAGGAGACATATGTTCCCCATCATTCAAGGGAGTGTTTTGCAGCAGCTGGGGAGGATATTACATTTATTCTATTGTAATTATCTCTTCGATTATTTAATTATTTTTCCCTCAAATCGCTCGTCTTCTCACATTTTCTTCAGACGCCCGTTTCACAGTTTGGCGAGATCACATGGTTTAATGTTTAGTATGACTAACTCTAATTAGCCATGTCTGCAGTGTGGGCTGGTGGAAAACAAAACAACAGCCTTCAGAGATGGAACTCATTCATGGTTGTTGTCAGCAGTCACCTGCAAACAAAAGACAGTGGGGTATTCTTTACTTATCTTTTTTTTTAAAAAATTATTTAGATGAAAACAAGATAAGAATTGTTAAACAGTTTTGGGAAAATGGTTATAAATTATGTCTAACTGTGGCTTTTTTAAGGAGCTGCGGCAATGCTGGACGACTTAAACACAGTCTGCTGAACCAACAACATTAGTCTTAAGTGGTGCAGGGAAATCCCGTCTCTACGAGATTAAAGGGCATGTGTCAAGTCACACTGGAATAATAAGTGATGCCACTGTTTTGTTGCAGAGCGTATGTTTACAGAAAAGGTCTGAACCCCTCTAACATGCCCAGGCTCCATTTTAGCACTTTTTCTTCTATAAAAATAAGGCCATGCCGCAATTTTTCTCATGTAACAATCTCCTTGCATTAGCTGCAGTGAGTGTGTTTAAGGTGACAGGTTTTAGCGAGGATCTCAAAGGGCTCATCGATTTAATGCTGTGTACTGTAGACTGTAAATATAATGCTGGATGGCTCCAATTTGTTCTTCTCTCCTTTTCCTTTTCTCCAAAATTTTTGATGTGCAGCTCTTATCAGGACCTCAGCGGTACGAACTTGGAGCTGACACCGCAGGAGAGGAGTTTTTAGATCCTTTGATGTGTGATTTCTAGTGAACAAGGGCGAATGTGATGTACATGCGAGAAAAGACACCAATTAAGGAAGGCGCCACACTCGCAGGGAAGTCACACCATTATTTCTTTGAGACCCACTCAAACTCTGACAAAGGGCATGAATCAAACCGAACCCTTAGGCGAGGGCAGGAAAGGAAAATTGTGTGTGTGTCTGTGAGAGCTTGTGTGTGCATGTGTAGACTGCTATCCGGCACAGCCGAGCTCTGAGACTGGGCAGTAACAAACAAGATAAGACAGTCGGTGAAGGAAGAGAAGGGTGAAATTTCAGGGATCTTCAACACGAAGAAGCTCTTGAGACAGACAAGGTGATACTTGAAGCCATAAGGCATAAGGGCCGCGCTCACACTGAGAGCTTTTGTGGCAGTTTACTTGAATTCTGAAAAGTTTATTCCAGTTAATTGGTTGTGTGAGAAGGTGTCAACAATGTCATTATTTGGTGTGCACCAAATAACTGCTAATGGTTGGCCTGAAAATCCATTTCTCCCTTGGTGCAGTCAGAATGTAGGCTGAACCAAACTGCAGCACAACAACAAGCAGCATCTATGTGATGCCATTAATACAAGGATCTTGACATCCAGCTTTTAAAATGGGAAAGCGAAACATACCCAAGTGAACAAAAGAACAAAGGCTAGAGTGATCAGATTTAGCTGTTTCTTAATGTATTTTGAATTAACATGAAGCACAGAGGTAAAAGAGGTGAACTGAAGTTCACAGTACATCATTTTTAGCTACAAAGACAGCCGTTCAGTAGCATTGTAACTTCTAATGGAACTGTTTCAAAGTCTCTAATGTTGTCTCTAGACAGTTCACCAAAAAAACAGGACATATCCACTACTACACTGCTACACACTTTCTTACAAAGTAGATTTTCTAAACGACACAGACACAATTACTTTCATGTAGGGATGCACGTTTAAAACGATTTCCTATAGTCGGCCATGACTATTAATCAATCATAGAAAAGAATAAAATACAGGGGATGTTTTTCCATATGCTGATAAAACCATATTCAACCACTGACACTTGCAAAATCAGCTCAGTTAGATTAGAGGTTTGAATAACAGATAAAGTAAACACCACAACTTTATTTAAAACTGCTATTTAACGATTGGCCCAACAAAATCGACGAGCTGCAGGCTCCCACAGTAAATGGCTCTCAATGATATTAATCATTGAGTCATTTATTCACTGTGGTTGATGTAAGTCCAGGTGGAACAGATGTCCACAAATATGGTTGCAGAATCTTTATCAGTCTAGGAAATCTGTCAGTATTTACTTACATTTCTAAAATGTATTTATACTCTGTACATAGTGTCACAAAAACACTTCATCACTTTAGTTTGAATGTTGTTGGTAACATATAATCAGAGTCCTGTTGCTCTGAATGTTAGTGGTGTTAGCAGCTCTTAGTTTAGCATTAGCATGAGCCTCAGGTCGCTAAATCGGACAGCTGACAGGCACCTTTTAACAATTTGATGCTAAAATGCTTATCAACAATGCTGCCACAGTTAGCAGTAAAAGGGGAGGTGTGCTTTTTTGCAACCCTTTTGGGCGGTCAGCAAACACACCTGTAACTCCATCTCATCAAACAGTAAGAAGCTCCACCTGGTGGAATAACCAGGTATGACAGCCATTCTACAATACATTATCTGATCAGTGAACATCTACCTCTTGTCTTCTGCCTTATCAGTTAATATATTTTAATATATTTAATTATTAACAGCAATTATTCGATTAACAGTTAATCATCCCTACCACAGTGTCCACTCATGGCTGCTATAAGGTAAATATTGTGTATGTACTATATACTTGTTAACTATTCTATGTACATACATGTCTAACAACATGTTCAAACCAAACATCTGTCAAGCTTCCCGATGCATTTTGGTAACAAGAGGAGCCTGCTTTTACACAAATCACAGGACACTTCTTGGAATCCTGGACAAATTCTGGACTAAATGGTTACACTAAATGTGCGTGTAATACGTTGTCTATTTCACAGTTACGTGTCAAAGTGTTATAACACACATCAGCTGAGAGAGAGTGTCACTAGCTGTCAGAGAGCCCAGAAATCACAGTGGCTTTCCTCCAGACGGTGCTGCATGGCTGTGCAGAAAGGACAGCAGATATAAGTCACTTACTACATTTTAATAGCCGACACCTTAATGAAACAATGTACTTTTTCTATTTTACATGAAGTTACAAGCCCGTACAGTCAATTTTAATGACTTAACTTCTTCTCTAAAGACCTTAAATCAGCATATCACAAAGGGGATTTGAAGCGTCGGGCTGAAGGAGAGATGCCTACATAGAAATTCATCATAATATAGCAACTACTCATTTTCTTCATACTTTCCTGAGTTTAAAAAGGATAAATAGAGAAAAATAATGACATTTTTCTAAACCTCTCAAACGGAAGAGGTTTAGCAATTGCTAAGTTACGGTTGCTATGGTACAGAATAATTAGAGAGTGTGTGCATGAGGGTGTGACTCAGCACTATCAGTGTACGAATGGGAGCCAGTGAATAAACATTAAGAGGATGTGAAATAAAGCATTGTTTATGCAGCTGCTGCCTCCGTCGAGTAAGTAGCCTATGCCAGCATCTTAATTCTATTCCTGTTCTTCAAGACTGTCCAAGGAAGAGGGAAGCAAAAAGACCAGAAACCAGCTTTTATGGTTGCTTATATAAATGCAGATGAGGAGTCCAGAGTCCTTAAATGTGGGGAAAAAGTGAATATAAGCGCCAGATAAGATGCAGGGGTTTGTGCTTTGAGCTGTGAGAATGCAGTGATCTGTTCACAGTGTTGGTATATTTAGCAGAGATTAAAAACCATGTGATGCAACAGCAACACAAATGGTTGAAAGATGCACTTTCTGTTTCGTGTGTGTGTGTTTTAAAAATGTTCTGTGTGTAATTCATTCAAAAGAGGACAAGTCGATTCTACACAGCAGCAGGTAACATTAAAACATGACTCATTCAACACTTCTATGACGAGGTTTGTGCATACCTTCCCTACTGCTTCTCTGTTTCACATTTTAAGCATGAGCATTGCAGTCTCAGTACATATCATGTATATGAAGCCAGACCTTAATTTCATAAGCTACCTCCTCTTTAATTTACCCTTTTCATTTTAGAATGAATATCCTCTATAACATTTCACTTAATGGTATGTGAGAATTTATGCCCCTGAGGATTTTTCACACTAGAGCTATGTAATAACCACACAGTGAAGACAGCGGCTCCAAACATCCATCATTCCCTGCTCTGCTATGATCCAGTTTAAACACTACTGGGCTTTGGCAGCAAAGCTGCAATAAAAGCAACTTGACATTGTACACTGTCACATGATTCCCTGCCTACAAAACTCTCTCTGTGAGAGCTCAGCAGAAGAGGGATAAATCTGCATAAGCACCGCAAATATATAAACAACGTTTTCAGGGAGCATTTGCAGAGATTTGAAAGTTTTGCTGCAGTTTCCCTCCTGACATGTAAATTACACAAGCCCTGAAGTTTGAGGTGATTTGGTCCACATCTGTAAATCCTCAGGGTCATCCTCAAGAAAGGCACCATGTACTTTAGCTGAGGCAAATGGAGATCTACTGGTGCATGACCCGATCAATAAGTGAGACACGGACTCTAGGTAGGGGTGTTACGGATTTCTTTGTATTTATCTATCTAATTCTGCCAGCAGGCACCAATGCGTCAATGTCAGTCTGCTACTGGAAGGCTCAGAAAGAGTGAGACTGAGGCAGTTCCAGGTCACATGGGGTGATGCGCTGGACTTCAAAGCTCTCCAAGCAGGACGAGAGAGAACCGCCACAGGCAGTGTGGTGCAAAGCCTCAGATTACACCCTGGTCGAGAAGCTAATTGGCCAGTGGTGTGTTTTAACTTTAGTCTGCTGATAATTTAACTCCTTCATTAATTGGTGCTAGCCTGTACGTACCCTCTGCAGTGGCAGGCAACTAACATAAAAATGTCCATGGAAATAATACACTTACACACAGCAGGTCATTCCTAAAAATGCTCATTGAGAAAGCACATTGTGTTCTGCAACAGGACACCAACTTAACCACTGATCAAACACCTGAAGCTGGGTGTTGGTACACAAGACCAGAAAAATATGGGATTAAATTGCGAGCGATGAGTCTAGTGGGAAATTAGAGGATTCTTCAAATACACAGGTTTGGTTGCAGTGATGGAACAACCAACCCTCAGCATAGTGAGACATTTTAACAAGGAGCTCAGGTCCAATTATTGACTGAACAGATGTTGCGTTCTTATTTCAGGGCACGGTTGTCATGTCAACCAACGGAACTCAAAGGAACTCATCCATTTCATTTTTCAGACCGACACTTACTGAAGGACAAACTAATAAGCTTTGGTGATGCACTGCATGTTCCCCAGGAGGCCCATTTTAAGGCTTTTTTGACTGGAACAGAACAAATGCCATGAAAAGAGAAACCAGATCAGGACAATGAGAGCGCATCTATTTATAAATGGATATAGTGCCAACTTTTCAGAATATATTTGGATTTGTTCAACCATACGCACAGGCGAAGATGGGCCGCTGGCCGGAGTTATTGCAGGTCAATTAACCAGTGATTTTTGCAGTCATGAGCACTGAATTCAGCACAACATCAGTTATGATGTACAATGACGGCTGCCAGTGCAGCTGTCACACTGAACACCAGTGCAGCTCAGGTGGCCACTGGCAGGCCATGGATGACTGCTTTACGTTTTACAAAAACACCATCACACCTTAGTAAAAGGTAATTTAAAACAGATAAAAAAAACAGATGGCATTAAAGTAAAGCCATCCAACAAAGCCAGCCATTTGCTGTTGTACACGTACTGTCATAAAGGCGCAACTTCATGTCGAAAATAAAGCACGCATTTATGCAAATGCATGCTTTGTGTAACGTTTAATTCAGATTGGTGCCTGTATCCTTATCACATATTCATACAGCCTCTCAACATGCTATAAAGTATTTACATTAAGACTCTTTGTAAGGCATTCTACATAGTGGAGCTCTTTACGTTACTTGCACAGCCTGAGGCGAGAGCAGAAGCAGGAGGCCTTTGCAGATGCCACAGACTCACTGATTACCAAAGTCCAAAAATCACTGCAGCCACTGAAAAAAAAAAAACAAACAACAAAAAACAGTGTATGCTCTTCATTTTGCTACACACCTATTACTTTGCACTCTGTCTGTCTGGGCAGAATCTATAGGGCAACAAAAATTACCCACACGCAGATGTTTGAGTGTTTCTCCGAAGCGTTTAAGACTTGATGTATGCTATTATAAAAGCAGTGTGACGGCGACTGCATTGTCAGCATTCTGCAGCTCTGCTGGCTGACGGGGGGCTGAGGGCTGATTGAGAACCAGCTGACTGAGGATATGACAAGATAAGGAATATTGAATTACACACTTCCAACAATAATTACATTTTAAATTAAGCATCTACGTATTAAGCGATATTGGTTAATTTTTAATGATGCTCTGGAGACAACTTATACTCCCCTTTTTCCCCCCGTCTTTTATTTGACACGGTAATTAAAGATTTTCTAAATATCAAATGTTTTTTTTATATGCAGTTGACAGCTAAAAATACAAATTTCCAACAGGAGTCAGTTGTTGTTAGGGAATCCCTGCATGCATTTACAGCTCCTTTTGCATGACAGACAGGCATGATATCATCGTGTCCGTCACATTAGGCTTAAAAATCCTACCGGTTGCTTTTAAATTCAGGATATGTCTGCAGCATCATCCATAAACACGTGTGAAGACTTTCTAATGAGGCTGAATCATCTTGTAATGTATGACTTCATCCTAAGCTTCTGTGGGATGGAGTCAATCTCCAGGAAAGACAGGCTCAGGCTGTCTGTCTGTGTCTGCGTGATGCCATGACAAGTTCAGTCAACCCCTCGACAAATTTAATAGCGCTCCCTCCCTCCATTTTCATATTGAACTGTCGTCCATATTACGGAGGCTTCAAGAAACACGGTGCAATCAGGGCAAGAAAGCAGACACTTCTGAGGCACTGCTCCAATGCAGATCCTCATTTCTGCGCCCCACTTCACCAGATATACATACAGAAAATCACCCTGATTCACTCAGCCTGCAGAAGGGGGTTGCGACTGAAGGGGGGGTGATAGTCTCAAACTCAACGTCAGAGGTGGTTTTCTTAGGCAAGATAAATCCTCCCCTTTTTCTGATAAATACAGCCTCTCAAGTGTGCATGATGACTGAAATCAGGCGTGGAGAAGAGTACCGGGTCGCGCTGTGAGGCTGAGCCGAGTTCACGGCACCATCACCACAGAGAAATTATTTAACATCACTTTTAATTAAGTCAGCCTACACAGCAGCTCATTACAATGGAAGCTTGATTTACTCAGCGCATCCCGAGCTCAGTTCAGTTCAGTAGTCGTTCATGCTTGTGCCCGTTCGAGCTCACCCCCCGCGCTCGCTGGTGTCACTGCAGGCCTACCACCAGTACAACATACATGACAGCAGTAATATGGGAACTGACAGCAGAATAAGAATAGCACTGGTCTTTGCAATGCATTAGTCTAAACGACCTCTAAAGAGATAGCGAGCAGAGGCAGCCCAGGCATCTTCTTGTGCATGCATTTTTCCGAAGGTTAAACCTGCCCTTCATGGAATTAATTCATTCTTAATGCACCAGCCCGCTCCGTTGAAAATGTTGTTGAATAGGGATGATGCACAACAAGTGAGAAACTTTCCATGGGGTGAGTGGATGAGCGGTGTAGGAGGAGAGTGCAAAACAAAAGGCGTGGTGTTCAGAGGTATGAATCAACCTGTGTTCAACTCCCAGCTTGGACCATAAGTATTTTATTAAGCCCCGGGCTGGCTTTTAGATTTATTTTTACTTATTTAACTCTGACCGAAAAATGAGTTTCACTTGAGTTGATTTGTACTAAATTTTAAACTAGGCATGTACTGGCAATAGACACTTCATCAGGAGCAATACTGATGCAAAACTGCTCGACACAGTGTTTGACAGTTTTACTTAAATGCGTCAGATGCAAACTGACGTGAAAGCATGTAATGAAAACGCAAAGTTTGGCTGCATAAACAAACTTCAACCACACTTTCTCCCTGTCTAATGAGCAGTATATCATATCTCTTGATAATGGAGCCTCTTCACCCTCTGTCACTCCTACTGTGGCTTCCGTAGATGGTTGCATGGCTTCCCAAGGTGCACTAGTAGCAACTCTAAATCCTCTAGCACCTCCATAGGCAGTGCTTCCCTGGCAGCCTGCAACGAGGACTGAAGGACTTAATGTTGACCATTACAAGGTTGGTGTGTCGCCTCCATGTGCCTCTGGGTTTTACTTTTCTGCTTTATTGAATGTGTACCAAGGTGAAATCATTCCATTATCCTTATTTAGTTTCACTTATGTTTGTGAATTTATTTGTGTGTGTTTTATTACCTCCGCCAAGGAGGTTATGTTTTTGCCGGCGTTTATCTGTTTGTCTGTCTGTTAGCAAGATAACTTGAAAAGTTATGAACGGATGACATTTTCAGGAAATGTTGATAATGGGACAAGGAACAGATGATTACATTTTGGTGATGTGGATGGATTACCATCTGGATCCAGGAATTTTTTTGAAGGATTCAAAGGTGGAAATGAGGTGCTTGGCGGAGGTCTGCGCTCTCTGAGTGCTTTTCTAGTTGTTACGTCAATGGTAAAATTATCACCCGTGTAACTTGATAAATATTCTAAAGTGGTTAAAATCAAAGTAAGGTGATTACATTCAAATCAAACCTTTTCCTCCTGGTCTTTATTAAATAATGTGGCATTAAAATCATCAATAATTATCAATACTGACTTGAATTAAACATTTTAATCGTGATAACATTTTCCAGCTACACTGCCCAGCCCTAGGCTAAACCATTAAGAATCATTCAGAATATTAGCTTTTCAGTTTTTCCATCATCTCCAGTCAACATTGTGGGGAAAATATTAAGAGGCAGACGTAACACATTGATGACATCTTTAAATTAACCAAAATATGCGATATGATGACCTTATACTTCCATGATTTTTTTTTTTTTAAATGCTTAAGAGACACAAACAAATGCCGCATTCACTCTGGTTGCCTATACGTGCCCACCGGCTTGCACTTCCACACTTCCACACAGGTGGAAATGACTTGTCCAATCTGTGTTTGTTGCCGCAATCCAATTTGTGGTAGAGGAGCGTTATCTTCACACAGTTCCTGTCCACGCATCACAGAGTTTGTGCTCATTTCACTGAATTTTATGAGACTTGTTTGGAAGCATTGACATTTAGTTCATTAAATATTGAAATACACATAATGTATTAACTCCCCACCTGAGGGCTGCATTAGCCACTTGCATTTGGATGCAGATAATTTAGGCCAACACAGCAAAATAGCTGCTTATGTAGTTGGCAGAGAAAGCGCTCTTAATGGGGGGAAAAAATACAGAATAAACAATTCCACCGGTGTAAAGGGACAGGTTTCACAGCAGATAAAGTTGAGAAGTGGCGGGGATTAATAACGGAAAAATAAGCTGCGTACTTTGCTGCTGTGGTTGTTGTTGCCAGTCTTAATAATTAACATGCGACACCAGCAATGCACAGCATCACAGGGAAAGAAACAGACCAATTAGTGATTTATATCTTGACTATCCCACTCTATCACTCCTAATTCTGTCTCCATCAAACTAATTCTAGGCTAATAAATTGGTCGTCATGCATATTCCTGGCTAAATGTCACAACTTTCACAGATAACCATGGTGACAGATGCAACGGGCCGATTGGTAAATCATCTCTTCCTGAGAGAGATGCTGCTCTCCGCTCTGGTCTGGTAATGACAACACTGCACGCTGGTCTTTTTTATCTGCACTCTGTACGACTGCACATTAGACAGCCTTCGCTCGGCGCCTACAAAGTCGATTTGGTCATGCTGTGCATTGTGGCCTTTGTTTCACCAGCAGCCAACTTGCTGCCCCCGAGCAAACATACATTTTTTTGTGGTCTGACTAACTCTCGACCTAATTAGCCACAAATCACTGAGTGCATTTGAAAATCATCACTAACCTTACCTATAAAGAACACCAATAAAAATGAGCAGGTCTTCGATTAAAGCATTTAAAGCCCATATGAAGAGTGGGGCGGTGGAGTACATTAAGTGATTGTAGTGGATTTCTATTGACATTATGCTATGAAGAGAGAGGAAAGCACACACACACCAACACAACACTGCAACCATGAGGTCCTTGGTTTTTCTGCTAAACTGCTCTATCATCTATTGCTGGGCTCTTTGCCTCTCAAAAACAACTCTCAATCAAAGTATTTTTTCCATCCTTTTAACTTTTCAAGGTTCAGAACAAAACATTTCGACTTTAAGGACCACGCATCATTCAGAGCTCTGTTTTGCTCCACCAGGTAATATTTGCATAATGCATTTTTGAGCAGTGTCAGGGCATCATTTTTTTATGCTTTTCAGCACTGGCACACAGCAAAAACACAAATGGCGATAAACAAATATTAGTATAATCAGCAGGTCACGAGCATGTTTTCCCGACGCGATGCATCTGAATAACCTTCAGAGAGCTCCCTTTCAGAGCTCTCTGAAATCCTCTTGACTTCTCACATCCGTGTACAGTATGTGTGAGACGCTTACTAAACAAATAACTGTGCTGCTTCACAGCCTGTTAGCACAGAGGAAGACATGTAGGACACATTCGCTCAATCTCCAAATGCAGAGAATATGTCGGGCTATTTGATTAATGCTGCAGCTGGGAGCGAGATCTAATTGTAGAAGCTGGATAAACACTTACTCAGAGAAAGGAAACGGTGCAAATCAGACCACTCCCCAGAGTATTGAGGAAGGAAATTGGTTTAAGGATGAGACACAGGCTTGCGTACCAATGCGGAGGCTGTCACCCCTCTCTTTCTCTCTCTATGTAACCCTCTCCACCCCTCCTGCGTCACCTTTGCTTCCAAATTTTGCTAAAAATTGGGAATGTGACACAGCTCTTTTTCCCTCCTCTTTGTGTTAGCTATGCTTGTCCAGCGAGCACAAAGTCAGATCCTTGGATCTGATTGTAACTGATGACTTGAGAAGATATAAATCACACTTGAATTGCAGCCCTGAGATGTCAGCCATTAAAATACAGTGCCGGCTAAAGTGGGTACCCGGAATACATATGAGATGATTGGTAGTCAGCAATCCTGTATGACACTGCTGGATTACCTTATGCAAAAGGTGCTCAACTGAATGTTTAATATCTGAGTCTGTTTAAATAGCTGTCAGGATGTATTTCAAGACTCACTGAGGGAATCTTAACACCTAAAGTAAGGAATATATATATTTAAAGCAGTTCCTATGTAAAGTTATAAAAAATCCACACAAGGAAAAAGAGAGCTGTGGAGCTGATTGAACAAGTCCAGCTCAGAACACTGGATTTAGGTGTTTGCAAATAATCCACTGGCCTTGACTGAAGACAACACGGTGCCATGGGGAAAATCCTGATCGCCACAAATCACTCGAGCCCCAAGTCAATTAAAGAGCCAGCTAAAAAGCATTTTACATCTAATTACATCACACAAATCGTCCCAGACAGCACACACATGTTCACCACGGCCATTTATTTCCAATACACTGACAGCAGCCCTCACTGCAGGGCTTACAGTATTAGGCTTTTTTTTCTTCTTCTCCAAAGCTTTCGTTGTGAAAGGAGTTTTTAACATAATTACCTATGTCTGTGCCACTGCTGATTCTATTACTTTTTACTGCCTTTTTTTGTGATTCCTCGGGAGCTGATTATAAAAGTGACTTTAAATGAAAAGATAGGGCTCTTTTTTAATACTGGCACCATCTCACTGGATTACATAGCATCCAACTCTACAATGTCTTCAGACCCACAGCCACATGGAGTGAATACCCCGGGTGCGCACTCACATTAAAAAGAGGTGATTTTCGCATAAGGATTTTATGTATGTGGTCTTGGAAGCTATGCCATGAAAAGGTGAAGGTATGAAATTGTGTTTAGGGAGACAACCAGAATTGTCTCTGTAAAGGGGGAAAGTAATGGATTTTACAGCTAGATGAGGAATTTCTCTGATGAGGAAATCCATTTTCTTCCCTTTATGCAGGGGTCGTGTCATGGTGGCAGCAGGCTAAAAAGGGCATTCCAGTGTGTCTCTTTCCAGCAATGTTTTGAAGCTCCTCCTGGGGGATCGCAAGTCGTTCCCAGGCCAGATGAGATACATAATCCCTCCAGTAACTTTCGGGGTTGAAGGAGCGGCGACTCCACTCCGAGCTCCTCCCTCTTCCTTTAAGCCCAGTCAACAATGGACGAAACCCATTTTGGCCACTTGCATCGGCGATTGAGGCTTGAAACATGGATCGACAACCATCATAGAGGACTAGTAAAACCAGCTAAGGATGTGAACCAGAAAATTTGTGGAATTCTTGCTTAAAAAAACAACTTGAAGGAATGGAAGATCTCATAGCTGAGTGTGCCATTGGTGGTGGGTCTCTGGTTCGATTACCAGCCAGCTGGACCTTTACTGCATGTCATTCTTGAGCTATCCTCCCCCAAATTTTCTGTCTCTCTCTACTGCTACAACCAAGATAAAGGCTAAATGAAAAAAAAGGCTTGAAGGGTTCATTGATAATCATAGTAGTCGACTAATTGACTGATTGTGCCTCTGACTAATGCTGACTTGGAGGAAGAAAAACAAGCTGCTCTGACCAAATAGAAATCATGGCGTTCCAGATGTGTCTCTTTCCAGTTTTCAAGCTTCTCCTGGGGGATCCCAAGGCGTCACCAGGCCAGATGAGATATGTAATCCTTTCAGTGACTTTGAGGTTGAAGGAGCAGTGACTCGACTTCGAGCTCCCTCCGGATGTCTGAGCTTCCTCCTCTTTCTCTGAGCCCAGCCAACAATGGACGAAACCCATCTTGGCCATTTGTATCAGCGGTTGAGATTTGAAACGTGGATCGACTGGTAAATTGAAAGCTTTGCCTTCAGGTCAGTGTTGTTATAATAATAATTAAAGTATAGGAAACACTGATCAGACAAATAGTGTTGGACACACAAACACAAATACATTGTCAGTCTCTGGTTGCTAGACTGATGTTGTTCGGTTGGAAAATTAACATGCATACAAATGATCAACATGTCACCCGACCCTATTTTATGATTTTCACACTGGAGCCAGTGTTAAACCTTTATAACCATTACAAATATCCCTTGTCAAAAGCACAATTCATTTCACATTGTAGAGCTCTGTTGCCATTTTATCCGGCCCTGACAGGCTGAGCTGCCTGTAATACTGAACTCTACATTGTCTTTGGCGAACATGGCTCACCACTGGCAGATTGGTGCCTATAAAAAGACTGGCCATAAGACTCAGCAGTCACAATAAAAAAAAAAAAAAGCTCTGAATGACCAGCAGGGAAGAAATTTTCTAACTTTATGAGATGAATGCTACGGAGATTGAAAGCCCAGTGCCACACCACTAATTACACGACGACAAAGAAAAAGCAAAATGAAATCCCCCCCAGAGGACAACACTTACATTAAACATGATAAGTGGGTTACTGTGCTACTATAAACCTGACATGGCAGGCCGATATACAGTGCAGTAACTTACAGCAGCCGCCATTTTTCCTGCTGGCCTTCAGGTAATTAATGTTCTCCAAAATTCTCTCCTGTCAGCTGTTGGTTGTGGCTTTGAGGGACTTTTTCCTGGCAAAAAAAAAAGTGCAGATATGATTATTAATGACGTCCTACAAAGGTTAAACTCATAAGGTCAGACAAACTGATGCAAGACCTTGAAACTGGATTAAACACATCCCATTTACCTCTCAGTTTTGACACTGCTCAGTAGCCTCTGTTGTTTGTCAAATAAAGAGGATATATTTGGTTGTCTGTGCTCTAACTGACTCGTCTGAATAAACAGATTATGATCCGACACCTTGTACGGTTTGATATTGCATGTGTGAAACCTTCACCTGTCAAATTGTTTCACTACAAAGTAGCTCGGCACCAAATAAAAGAGCCTCCCGGTGTGTTTGTGGGCGTTGGAGAGTATTAAAAGTACAAAATAAATGACAGTCTCCCTGGAGTCCTGGATCCTGTGTAAAGCCATTGACATTTTAGTAAGGACTACCTTATTTGGCATCATCGCTCTCTGGCATCTGGGTGGTTTGGTTCACTGGTCCTTTCAACCAGTCATATTTAACATTTATACTCCAGAAAGCAGAGCCAAACCTGAGACATCCACTGACAGATTGACAGTCCGGCAGCCTGTGTTTATTGCCAATTCTCTCCCACTTGGTTCAGGGCTAATACTTCAGAAGCCCCTCTATTCCTGAGTTCATGTGCAGCACAGCTCAACAGCTATAAGCTCGACACAACCCCCTACCCCAACAAGCTGCTCTCCCTTCACTCCCCTCACTCCTTCCCCCGAGCCCGGCACCTCTAGTTTTTAAAATAATCTCAGAGAAAACTTACCCTATTGATTAAACTGTCATACTTGACCACCGTGATTGATAAAACCTCATTCAAACGTGTCATGCGATGACAGCAGTCTGAGTGATACAGCAAAACACAAATAGGGGGAAACTAGCAGCAGGGAGGTTCTGACACGAGGAGCTGCTCTGTGTTGTCACCTTTGCATCATATCTGCATTGAAATCCCTCATGCAGCCGCACTGTATTGTTTTACTTTACATGGCCGCACTGGGTTTAGGTCTCCTGTTTCACATCAGAGGAGAATCCGTCTGCTTATTAACTGTCAGCACTCGAGTCGTCTCCTGGTGCCAGCCATATTTACAGAGATGCATTTGCCTGAGGATAGCTGTGGTGGGTTCTGGCTTCAACATGAGAGCAGTGAGACACTGAAACAGGTTTAGATGTATAAGTATAGCCTCATAGCCATGTGCAGAAAATTTAGGAGTGCCTCAAACAGCTTTAAGGCTAATCGTGTTTTGTGTGACTACTATTTGGTTAATATCACATCAGATGAATTCAGGAGAGCAGTTTTTAGGAAATGTCCTAGTAAGTGACCTGTTTAAATAAACTGTTGCGAATAATGGACTATAATAGATGGCCTCAGTAAAGTTTCTTTCTAAGCAGTCACTACAATGTACATGGTAATGTTGACCTGCTGCAACTGTAGTCCAACAATGTACACCACAGTAAAGTGAATTTGATGGAAAATAATGTGAGAATATGGATAAAATATACAGTGCCTATTAAAAGTATTCAGCCCCTTGGAAGTTGTCCCCCGTTATTGCTTTATTTTAATACTAAATCATAGTCAACATAATTGGAATTTACAGAAAAAGATTCTTTAATGTCAAAGTGAAAACAGATTCCAACAAAATAATGTCAATTACTTTAAAATTCTAAATGTAAAATAAGCGACTGTATCAGTAATCACCCCCTTCAAGTCAGTATTTAGTAGATGTACCTTTGGTCCCAATTACAGCTTTGAGCCTGTGTGGATCGGTCTCAGTCAGCTTTGTACATCTGGATACTGCAATTTTACTGAAATTCTTCTTTGCAAAACTTCTCAAGCTCTAAAAGGTTAAACGGGGATCATGAGGGAACAGCCCTTGTAACTCCTTCAGAGAAGTCATAGGTGTCTTGGTGGCCTCCCCCACTAGTCTCTTTCTTGCACAGTCAACCAGTTTCTGAGGATGGCCTGCTGTAGGGAGATGCATGCGCCATACTTTCATTTCTTAATGAAGGACTGAACTGTACTGAAAGGGTTATTCAGTGATTTGGAAATGTTCTTGTATCCATCCCCTGACTTTTTTTCCAATAACCTTTTCACAGAGTTGCTTGGGCAGTATTTTGTCTTCATTCTGTAGTTATAGCCAGAAGTACTGATTCACCAGTGAATGGACCTTCCAGATACTGATGTCTTTATAATACAAACACTGAAACACATTCACTGCATTCAGATGATCTTCATTTCACTACTTGTGTGACTTCAAGCACCAATTGGCTACACCTGTGTTGAATAAGGTGACTCATTTTAAATGAGCTGAATACTTATGCAATCACTTATTTTACAGTCTAATTAACATTACTTTGTAGACATTGATTTTCACTTTGACATTAAACAGTCTTTATTAAATTCTTGTGAAAAGTCAAATAATATTGACCATGACTCAATGTTTAAAAGCAATAAAAGCAGAAAACTTCCAATGGGAGTAAATACTTTTTATGGACACTGCATTGAAGGAATGTCTAAAACCAGTCCTGCTCAGATATTAAACGCATAACACCACAGTCTAAAGAATATACTCTGATTGATCAGCATGCCTACATATTGCAGTCTTTTTGTTAAACTATACGTTTAGTAATTGCCTATTAACTAAC
>OMNN01025196.1:0-17081 GCA_900302755.1 Chromis chromis
GTGTGTGTGTGTGTGTGTGTGTTCTACTAAACCCCCGTTCTGCTCCACTAAATTTTACGCCGACCCTTAGAAGTGCAGTGTGATTACGAGAGATATTCCATGTGTGTTTTTGTACTGAAAGCGTTTACCTTAACATGGTTTGTTGCTGAGAAAGTGAAGTGGGGGGGGGGTGAGCCATTTCGATCATGCCTGTTTCAGTGTGACCGTGTTTGCAATTTTAAGGCCTCTGGATCCCGGTGCTCACGTCGTACCAAAGACTCAATTCATCAGATCGTGCAAACATACTGAAAACACATCACAACCACTACACTCATAAACTTTATTTTTTAATCAGCATATGCAAAGATAACCGTATTGAGAGTTCTCAAATGTAGATATTTGTGACTGTTACTTGTGCTAAAACACTTCCTCCGCTAGATAATTGTAAAATTTTCCCCAAAGTTCCTCATCTCCTTGAATAGCTTAGGCGTATCTCTATTGTGTAAAAGGTTTTTGGAACGGATACTTTAATGTGTTACATTTTGATACAGGATTTGACCCATCTAGCCGCTCATTTTGGAGTTGAACTGTCCTGTTTTTTCTTCCTTTGCTTCAAGTTTTCCAGGACCACTATGTCCTTTTAATTAAAAAATACTCTCCTTCCAAATAAAAGGACTCATTTGGGACCTGAAATTTCCCCCCCATGTGTCAAAAATATGCGAGAGCTTTTGAATGTTATGGCTGTATCCTCTTTTTTTTGTCAATTTTCCACTTCTCCTAACAACATAGTAACATCTCAGTACATTTTGTCAATGCTGTTTGTGCAATAAATTGAACTAAAACATCCCACATGTGGATTTCTTCTTTTTAGTAACACCGTTCAGAGAGCAGAAATCTCTCTGTCTCATACATCACCTCCAATTTAGCTCATGAGTAGTAGTCTTTATTTATACTGTCAGGCGGAGCTGCGAAGGTCAACGAGAGCCTGAGAGCAGGTTTTGTGTTTGCTCTGCCTCTACCTGCACTATACAGAGCTCAAGGTAATTCACCACAGTCGAGTTTAACAGAGGCTGTCTTTTGCTTCCTGACAGGCTTTTTTTTTGTACACACACAGGCTCATTTGGGAGTCATCTTCACCCACACAGCCACCCACACACTGCCTTGCTGACGTCACCACCACCTATCAACAGCAATAGAGCTCAGCTTTGAACGCAAAAACACACTGCAGCTATTGCACTGTAGTTTAATACCAGGATTGTGCGAATGCATACGTCAGATGTAGATAAAGCGGAGGGATTTGAAATGAAACATTATTTGTGATTAATGACTGTTGCGTTCATCTTATATGGATCAGATTAGTTCATTTGCAGATAATTCTTTAAAAAAAAAATTTAATTTATTTGTCCTTCTAATCTCACTAATCTGACGGGTGTCATGCAATTTCCCCTTTTCATTATTTAAAATATATCTCAATGAAATGTACTTGTGTCTGCAGTGTTTCATTCAGATGCAGTTGGTGTGTAAAGACACATTTGTCCACTAGAGGTCAGCACTGCACTGGGAGAAACACAGTATAAACTGGGTGGCAAAGTCAGTGATGGAGGTAGAATTAAGTTTTTTTTAAGTAAAAGTAGCACTGGTGGAATGTAAAAATACTCATTTATAATTAAAAGTCACTAAAGTAAAGTCATTTAAATATGTAAGTTAGAAAAACGCTTGAATCACTAATGGTAAAAGTACTCTTAATGCAGTAAAAGCCCTCTTACGCTGTTGGATTATTACTGCAAATGCATCAATGTATAAACAATATTTTACTGCTTTATGAGATAGTTCGTGACAGTTTATCATAACTTAATACTGGTTACGAAAGATGTCAAATATGGTGTAAAAATATGTCCCTTTTAATTGTAGCAAACCAAAAGTATAGATCAGTTTAAAATAGAAATACTCAAAGTAGAAATACCTCAAATTTGTACTTGAGTGCAGTACTTGGGAGAAGTGGCCGAAAGAAGTATTCAGATTCCTTATTTAGGTAAAAGTACCAATATAGCAATGTAAAAATACTCCATTACAAGTGAAAGTCCTGCATGAAAGTTATGTCTTAATAGATATTAGCAGCAAAATGTAGTTTAAGCACTGAAGTAAATTATATATTATTATCATAATGACATCATTTGATTATTAATACTGAAGCATCAGTGTGTCAGCAGCATGTTATTGTTGTAGCGGCTGCAGGTGGAGCTGGTTTCACCTATTTTATATATAGTTTTATACACAGGGACAGTAGATAAATGTGAGGAGTTGTGAGATTAATGGGAGAGGAAAGAAGAAAAAACAAAGTTCCGGCACACAAATCTGTTTTTAGTTGTGGGAGTTTTTCCTCTGGTCTTTGGATGTTGGATCATTTAAACGTTTATGTGATAATGATTTTAGTTTTTTGGTTGTTGTTTTTTTTAGGAAAAAATCACTATTTGGAGCTGAAATGTGACCCCAACAACACAGTTCCTTTTGTCAGAAGCCTAAAAGTTTTCAAACCACTATTTCAATCTTTAACAATGTGTTGTATTTTAAAAGCTTGTTACATATACAGTGTGTGAAATCTTCATCTAAAAAGTAACTAAAGCTGTCAGATAAATGTAGTGGTGTAGAAAGTACAATATTTCTCTCTGCAATGTAGTACACTGGAAGAAAAAGCACATTAAAATGGAAATTCTCAATAATAGTACAGGTACCCAAGTACAGTACTTGGTAAATGTACTTCAAAATTTCTCACCACAGTAGGGTTTCATGCCAGTGTAAACCAGAGCACACGTAGCAGCATCTTTTTATTTAAACTCTGAACAGAAACATTGCACATTTGCCTTTTCATGCCTTAGGTTTCTTTCAGTTTAGCCCACCGTGAATAAATCCAGAGTCCAAACTGGGAGAGGAAAGAAGAAACACAAGAAGCACGTTACATTGCAAAAAAGACAAGTAGGAGTTGGCCACATCTGGAGACCTAATAAAAAAATAGAACAGCGATATTCATAAGTAAATCACGTAACATGATGCAATAGAATTTAAGTCATGCATTTCCGATGAGATAAAGTGTTTACTGATGGAAATACGAGGTATTTGTTGGCTCTCTTGTTTGCTACATCCTTAGCAAGTGGTTGGACTTAATACTGCATAAAACATGCAAGTCAAAAAAAGTTTTCTGGTTGACTTCAGTTGAGCTTCTTCAACCAAAATACAGAAGAGCACACAGATCCATGCCACACAATGTGCACAGTCACATTTTCAACTCCAATTAACAAAGCTACAACACAATTCATAATTCATACCCCCACCCCAAAAAAAAAAACAAAAAAAAAACTAATACTTATAATACTAATTATAATATCAAAATAAAAGCTTGTGACTACATGGGCACTTCAGTACTACAAATTTCAGTGTCTCAGTCTTCTGGAGATTATAAAAGCTGTCATACTGTGTAGCATTTGTGAGCTTTGAGAAAAGGCCAGAAGTTAGATTAAAGCAAAAGTTTGACATTTTAGAAAATACACTTAATTGCTTCTTGATGGAAAGCAGTCGGCGGCTGGTTGCCTTAACTTTGTATAAAGGCTGGAAACAGTGAGAAGCAGCTCTCCTGACTGTCCAAACGTAACAGAATCCACCTACTGACACCTCTAAAGTTCACTAAGAACTGAGGTGTGTCAGCTCAGACTATTTCTTGCTTTACTTAAGTACCGGTATCAGGAAACAGCTCAGTTTGTAACCACCTGTAAGACGGCACATTGTTGATTTAACTTTTAGGTTTCTGTACAGATTGAGCTTCAGAGAGATCTACTAGGTCATTGTTGTCACTTGTGGACAGAACCACCTGAGCTGCTTCTCACTATTTCCAGTCTTTACGCTAAATAAAGCCACCCAGCTGCCGACAGATAATCATGAGAGTGGCATGGATCTTCTTATAAAACTCTCCTGCCGTGACACAAAAAGCGTAGGTTCTAAAAATGTCCAACTATTGCTTTTGATATCAAATGTGACATTTTGTTTTCGGTTCCAGCTGTCAGTGTTGAATCAGTAGATGAGAGGACTTTTCCTGCAGAGATTCATCAGAACAACTTCATCAAGGCACATTGTGTGTGTTTTTGTGTGACGAGTGAGACCCTGTGTTTATAAAATTGGGCAAAATATATTTCCATATGTATATATATATATATGTATATATAGTGTTTTGTAGCTAACATGGGGTCAAGACATAACTGCAGTCATTGGTTTTATAAATTATGGCAAAAATACAGCATGGTTCAATGTGGATTTCCATACTATCTAAGAACCTCAGCGAGGAGGCCATGCATTTTTCAGTAGGATCTTAAAACAAGGCACAGGAAGGGAGGGAGCAGAGAATTCAATTTGCATTGCAAGCACCATCACAGGTCCTGCTGTTCCTGCACCCTTTTATCCTTCAGAAACTCCACAGCCACATTACAATCCAATCTGAACCGTACAGTTATCAAACAGCACTTGTAAATAACTCAATAGCCTATGTACAGATTTACAAAAAAATATCTCCGTTACCCCGGACAAAAAAAATGCGAGCAACAAGGAGGTAATGAGAGCAAAACAAACCACAGCAGAGACAAACATTCCTCTTCAATATTCTCCATGCCTTGTGCCGAAAAGAAATCTGTGCAATGCCCAGAATAGTTAGTGTTAGCTCACTGGTTGACATGACACAGTGGTTTGAGTTTCCTTTCTGTCATCAGCTGATTTGTAGCTGCTCCAACAAGCTTGCCAAACACAGCTCCGTCAGCCTTCAGCACGGGGACACTGAAGGGAGCAGAAAAACCTGTATGATAGCGCCACACTCAAGTCTAAAGCTCATCTCGAGCAGCAAAAGCAAAGAGGAGCAGAGCCCAAGAACCTCTGCATGCACTGCACTGCCTCTGTCGCAGGCCGCACTTAGGAGGAAACAAGCCAAAGAGATCAGCTCGGAAGCAGAAGCTAACTAGCAGCTTTGGACGGCGTGCCATCGGCGTCGCCACTGCAGCAGGGGGTGCTGCCAGTTTTGGCCACAGTGCAGCCGCTGGTTTCTGTGCTGTCGCCACTGCAGGGGCTCGCGGGCGCAGAAACACTCTGGCCACGTTGTCTCTTCCTGTTCAGTTCCTCCCATTTGGCCCTGTTCGCTTTGATCATGTCAACCATTGGCTGGAGTTTAGGATTCAACTTGACCAGAGTCTAGAGAGAAAAAGACAAATGAGAGAAAAGAAAGATGAGAATTAACACTTACAAGTGAAATATAGTGTTATAAACTATTCATATTATTACATGTGTATGTTCTGCTTTTAAATGTTACATGCGCAGGGTTAAAAGGTCAAATGCAATGAAGGAAAAAACACAGTCAACATAGAAAGCAGTTAGGCAATGTGCAACAATATTGTTCAATACTGAAAAAAATTGCGATTCATAAATTATTATTGAAGTGTGCATATTAGCTATACAAGCTATATGACTTTGTACTGTAATTAGGTACACTGCTAACATAGAACCCAAACACTAAAGAGTCTATGCCCACTGAATAAAGAAATTAAACAAAATTATTGTCAACAAACTTTTCCACTCCATCCTGTTGATGCTTGATCAGAATGGGGTCTAGGAAGTTTGGAGGTCAAATTAACATATTGGGCCATTGTCATGTTCCTCAAGATGTTCCTGATTGTTTGATGTTGTTGCCATGTGGTGGGGTGCATTTTCCTGCGGGGGTAGGCCAGTGACATTTGGGATTTCCATTTGCATGAGGGAGTGTGCTTGTTCTGGGACAATGTTTATTTGGGTGTCTAAGTCTCATCAACACGGATGTCATAATCCAAGGTTTTCCAGCAAAACACCACATAGTACCAATATGATCAATGTTATTCACTTCACCTGTCAGTGGTCATAATGTTGTGGCTGATCCGTGTATATCAACAGGAGATTTTCAGTATGCTTCATTATCAGGGGTGTTGATTCCTAGTGAGATCAACAGTATTGGCAACGAAGGCTGCAACTAACTGTTATTGTCATTGTTGATTAATTTTTTGATTATTTTCTCAGTTAATCAATGTTAGATCTATTAAAAGCCTAATACAGCATACTAATATGTCTTCTTTTGTCCACAAGATATTCTGTTTATTGACATAGAGGAGAAAAGAAACCAGACATTTACATTTTTGAAGCGGCAGTCAAGATAAATGACTATAACCGACCATTTGAGAATCAAAATAGTTGGCGATTCATTTAAAAAGGTGACAGCTAATCGATTATTTAAATAATTGTAGCTCTGCTCGAAATTCTTTCAGTTTAAGATGAAAGAAGAAGCTGCACAATTCAGTTTTGATTTAAAAATACTAGTTAAAGCTTTATGGAGCTCAGTGGTGTGTTGAACCTAAATATTGATGGAAAAATACACAGATTTTGACCAAGTCTCACCTCAAGGATCACTTTTTGGAGATTCATCTACAAAGAATCTGCAGTAATTGTCATCAGAAAAGTGAAAAAATCTTTAGTTGCTGGGAAGTTATACCAATTTGTGATTGGATTAATTGCATATTGCTTTTGATTGACTTCCAGGAAAACCTAATTTCTCCCCTCAACTGCTGCAAAGACCCAAAAGAGAAAAAAACCCCAAGTTGATTGACTCGACCTGAATGTGACCGGACACCTCAGAATCACCTAAAAGACCAGACTCAGCAGGCGCCTTTGTATACCTCTGCCCCAAACCTTCCTCTTTTCTCTGCCATTTTGTTATGTGGGCCATCACTCTGTTGCTATTACTCATCTTATGGGTTCATGTATTATAGCAGGATATAACAATTTAGCAGTGTCACATAGGAGCCATTATGGGTGTTCTTTCTATTTCTGGAGCTATTCTTCCGTTTGTTGATCTGAGGTCACATAGATGATGTTTCTAGGGCAGCTTTAGTGGTGATTTTGTTTTAGGGAAGTTCAAAAATATGTGTATAACAAGCTTAAAGTATCTGAGGGTGAAATTTATGTGCACTAAGATAACCAGTGCATGCAGATACACTTGGGATATTGTTTTCTCTTTTTCTTCCTTAATTATTCAGTTAATTAACAAAAAAGATGATATATTAAGCTCATTTATAATTTTTGTTGTTGGTTGGTTTCTGTCTTTGCTTATGCTTTCCCATGAAGCATTGCAATGTTTTGGAATAACACTGAATAGGAACGATTGCCGTAATGAGTGTATTTACATGCGAGTCGATACTCCTGAACCTCGAGTATGTTGTTATTGAGCTCATTTGTTCCTAATTCGCAGAAAACCTAAGAATTAGTTTTTTAAATGTTGTGTTACATACTGCACACCCAAATATCAAAAGCAAAATATATGCAAATACAATTTGAAATGAGGCTGCATTTGCTGATATAATCCTGGCTGTTATCTGTTGTTGTTGTTCTTATGCATGCTGCTGTGCTCAGTGACAGGAAAAGACATTCAGGGGTTGTATATTGGAAAAACTGCACGCATTCACAAATGGCTTTCAGTTTTCTGAGAGATAAGCAGTTAACCATGAATATAAAGTCAGCAGACAATAAAAAATGACGGTGTCTCATTTTAAATGCGGCACTGCAGACTGGAAAGGTACACACCCTTTTAGAGGGAACACACCCACACAGTCAGCCAAAATACATCAAGCAAATGATGCTTACATCAGTGGGAAACTGAAAGGAAAGCATTGCTGTGTAATGTTAGACTGCGTATTTAAAGATGGATCAATCAATTTGGGAGTGATCGAAGGTCCTCTGTTCTGGTTTTGGTGGTGAGGTTGACCTGCTATTTACATTTTGCATGTTTGCTGTTATTCACAACACAGGAACGCTTAATTATGTAGGTATTAGGTACTTGAAAGCAATAGAGATATTATAGTAGATAGATAGTAGAGATATTACACAGATTTTCTAATTCAAGAAACATCTTCTCAATATTTTACCAAGGAAATGTTGTTTTATCACAGTTACCTTTAACAATACAACGGAAAAAGCATAAGCTTTGGGTTTGATGTGCACTCAGACATCATTTTTGTGACAGACTTTGCATCTTTAGACACACAAACAGGAAACACAGAGCATATAGCACACCACAGTAAAGTAATTGCCGAAGCATTACATCAAATAGCTTCGTGTACCTTCTGATTTCGGTTCAGGAGGCATTTCGAAGGTCAGAAGAGAGGTTCCGCACTTAAGCAATAAACTCAAAAACAGTACGCCGGTTTGGTCTTACATGCTGAAATTGGAGCTGCCTGTGCTGACCTCTCCGCCTCGGGTGAGTTGAGTTGAGGTTAGCTGAGGAATACTAATGAAAGAATTAATAGAGGCGGGTTTGAACGGAATAGATAATGAAATCGAAAATAACAACGTGGGTTCTTGTTGCAGTGTTTATACTAGTGCTGCTTAATCATTACCCCATCGTGATGTTATACACAACGGGATGCAACATATTCTCGGCTAAAAACTCGAAGAGCATCGGTGGAATTATGCATTTGTTTCCTCTAAACACCGACTGGTAAACAACACGGAGTGTAAAGCTGCAGGTCAGGACATCCTAACTGGACTGTTTTCAGCCGGCAGCTTGTTTATCTCTGCTCTGCCTTCAAGCTTTCTCATTTCATCCTCTGTTCCATCTGCAAGTGCCTTCGGTCTGTAATTCAGAGAGGAACGCTTAGTCATTGCTCTGGGACAGGGGGTCATGGCAGCATGGCAGCGAGCAACCTTGTAAAATGTTGACGGGGTGGTAAAGCCAGGGAACAGCTTACCCAAGGCTTCGGAGTGTACATGGTACTGTAAGCCTTCGCCTGTCACGAGCGAGGAGGGAGGGAGGATGGAGATCAATGGGGATAGATTTCCTGCTGGAGATGGGCTCTGAGTTGAGATGTGGGCGTGTGTTAAAGCTGTCAGCTGGGTTTTTTTGTGTGTGTTTGCTTTTGTGCACACATGTATGCATAGTGTGGAGGTCCACTGGTTATCCTCATTAACATGAAATCTCTGGATCAGGTTCATAACAAAGCGCTTTTAAAGAAGGAAATTCGTCATTATATCCTAATTCTCCCGACATAATTCAATCCAGTGATACAGTTTATTTTTTTATTGATGTTGATCTGCATGTGAAAAAATACTACAGAGATGAGCTGATCATTATTATCAATTATTTCTGCAGCCTTGTCTTCTAGAAAATCTCTCTGCAAGTTAGAACTGCTATGGATCGTTGTTTAAATCATTGTCTTTCTTTAAAAAGTATGTTGATACTGCTGCATCTGACCAATAAAGTAAAATTTACAAAAATAATTATTCAAAAATAAATGTTCTCTCAGAAAAAGAAAAAAAAGACAGATAATAACCATTAAAGAACTGCGCCATTACTGTCAGGTTGCACTAAGTAGCTCTTTACATTCACCCATTGGTCATGAGAGCAACAGCAGATACACTGGATAAGTTTTGCAAGACTGTAGTTTGTGTTTGTTCATAAAGGGCTGGTATGACTTGGTGACTGAAATGCAGACAAGAGGGAACTTTGTAGCGGAGCTCAATTACTTTGAGCATCTGTTTAAAACCTGTGTTTTCGACAACAGAGTCTGGTCGCATATCTGCTGCTTTCAAAACACCTGCCGTTCGTCGGAATTGTTATTAAGAGGCTGCTTAAATTACACAGGCAGCTGGGTTTGCACTGCACTGACTTTTTTCTTGTACCACTGAAGTTCACAACTCAAATAAGTGAACAAGTTTGACGTACAACCAGCTACAAACCCGATCGCAGTTGCACAATGCCAGCATGCGTTTAGTCCACCTGTCTTTGTCCATTGTCATTGTAGTTAACTGAGAAACTGTAGTATTCGCAAACAACGACTTAACTGATAATAGAGGATCTTCAAACTCTGGCTGTTCTGCATTTACCATAACTATGAAAGGAAAACGTAGACTTCTGCTTACACAGAAAAGTGCAAAGAAAACATGCATGCAGAACCAGAAGGCCAAACGCATTCACCGTTACACTCCTACTTTCTGTGTGACAGTGTGGCCCACAGGTTGCCTGAGTTTTAAATATTTACCATCCTACATGGTGGCATCTGTATACGGTACATTTTAGCACTAAGTCTCGATTAGTACAAATAAAATATCTTATGCGGTATGTACCTGCTCTGATTTGGACATTTTGCTAAATAAATAAATAAACAAAGTGCACCCTTTTTAATTGCAGATCATTATGCTTTACAAGCCCATTATCATCCTTGAAGAATTCTAGTGTGGGCTAATTTCCATTTCTGGCCTGTGTTTTGAGGCTGGAATAAGGCAAGAGTTACAGCTGATGGGGAATGTCTCACAATCTGTCCATGGACCCATGAATTGCACAGTTTTTTGTTTTTTGTTTTGTCCATAAAATATCCATTGTTGTATTCAGTTACATGCACATGTGCATTTGGATTTGCTTGTCTAATTTCTGGGTTTAATGCTTGCAGACATTTGTTACTCTACAGTAAAACAAGTCTTGTACTGATTAGTGAGGAATGATCTGTGACACTGGTGAAGGAATTAAGGAACGCAGAAACAAAGTCAGCAATTGCAGCAGTTTTAATAATGTTATTTATGTATCTGGATTTAGGCTGATACAGGAACTGTGGCAGAAATGTATTCACAGCTTCATAGTGACATAGACAATGTGCTGCTGCTGGAACATGATAAACTAAGATTCCTGGATTGTAGCTGACTTAAGTATCTCCTCTTACTTTAGTTTTTATTGTTGTTTTTGGAAAACTTCAGATTGGCCCTAAGTGTGATCTGCTGAGTGTTTTGTCTTGAATACCGCAGTGTGCTGCAGTATGACTTGGACTTGTGGGACCAATACAAGCCTCGGGGTTGTATGCGAGTAGGAGGGGAGCCACGGTGAACTACAGCAGTGCTTAGATGGGAAAGACACTGACATTGTAGCTACAGCGCTTCGAACACAATCGTGTTGTGCTTCTCTGACACTGTGGGGACAAAAACCCGTACACACCATCACATTGTGGGGACTCAAACACCTATCAGACCACCTGCATCGTGGCATGGCTAAAGGTGGCACAAGTCTTTAGAGAGTCAAAGCAATGTCGTTAAAAGTTCAGTACAACTTTCAGTGCGTGTTGCCTTTAACAATCCAAACAACAAACCCAACAAATTGCAGAAGTAAGCACCTAAGTTGCTGTTTTCTCTCACAACAATTTTCTATAGCTGATTTGTCCTTTGTGTTGCACTCAGCTATTGCTCGCCTCTTCTTCTCCTATATATCTTTCAAACTTTGTGTTCTCCTGGGAAAATGATCCAGTGAGTGTTTACTTGCAACTTCAAAAAGACTGTTTTGCTCCTCTCCTCATTTTCCCCATCTGACTTTTGGTCAGACAAACTAATACATCTCAGTGTTGAGTGTGTGTGTTTGAAGCCCAAAGTTCTGAGGCTTTTTTTTCAAGTATCTGCCTGTAATTGTTGCATAGAAAAGTAGAAATCTAGTGTATAATGATAGATTGTCACACCTGCCTCTGACCCTTTCACTTTCACAGCCCCCACTGGCTGTTGTGATGAAGTCATTACATCGACACAAACGGTGTGTATACTGCTGTGTTTTTCTGGTTGGTCCGATCCAACTGCTAAGTGGGGACAGCAACCTTGAGGGTGTCACGGGGGAGACTCAGGCCGTGAGGATGAGATGTGACATGTGGGCCAGGCTTAGTGGCAGATGGTGAAACCCTGCTGTCATAGTTTGGAGGAATACAGCTGAGCTAATGTTGCTGCTTCACTGTGGTTTGCTAGAACTCCTGCCTCTGAAACTTTGACCAGTCACGATTATGTAGCCATACATCTGTCTCAGAAGCTTATTATGCCTGTTTTTGTTTATTGTTTGTAAAGGTTTACTTATTTGCTTTTTATGTTTTGCCATGTGAATTAAAAATTATATTGTGCTAAGTATTGGATTGAGTCTTCAGTAGAATTGCACTGAAATTATCACAGCAAGTCCAACATTACTTTCACTTTTAACTTTCTCTAATATGCTGAAAAAGATTTACATTCATTTTTGTTAAGGGTCCAATTTAAAACACAAACAGGCAAAAAATGAGTTCAAATCAAAATATTATCACGGCTTGTTGGACAATCCTGAAATATGAGATAATCTGTGGCACACACACAAATTTGTTTTCTTATTCAAACTGGCATTTTAAAATAAAAATCTATTAGGGTAATTCATGGATTGTCACTTTCACTTTGCACTCGTGTTAACTGTTCGCTTACATGCACATGGCTCTTGTTTTAGTGCCATCTTCAGAGCAGACGCTGGAATCATGCTCCTACTGAGATCAGTTTTAACACCTATGCAAACCACCTTACAGGTTCACGTACGAGCAGCAGCATGTTCAAGCATTTAGTCTTTTGGAGCTCATTAAGTGACATAATCGCTTGCAGCACTGAATGTGGGACAGCTCATTTTTTAACAGACATTTTTATTTTGTGTCTGTGTCATATATAAGTATGTGAAACATCAGACTGACCTGCTAACATAATCGTCCTTAGTACAGAGCTGTCACAACACATCAGCGTATCTACATTTTGCACCGAAAGCCATGTTCCTGAATGAGGAATAGTCAATGGGAGGGTAATAAGTACTTCAGACAACTCAAAAGTGACATAACAGGAGAGTTAAGTTTCCCTTCTTATTTTGTATAATATCTGTGTGGTAAGGAGTGTCACTGTGGATCAGCTCTGGATTTGGTCAGCTTATTTTCCTGTGTCACTCTTATTTTTACCACTATGACCCAACAATCCCATTTATCATAATCACCCCTCTAATTGTCTGCAAATCCAGGCAGCAGAGACAGATCAAAACTCAACCTTCATGCAGAATTGTGAGTCCTTCATGTACATTGTCAGTTTGATGCTCAGTCTTCTCCTTTTGTGTTTTAGTTTTTAATGTTGAACAAACGCTACAGCTGCTCCAGTAAGTTGTCTTTACTGTGCCTCGGCAGGTTATTACAATATGATGGTATGCTGAAGAGCGTGGGAGGAATTCTTATAGAGCCACATGAAGTATTCAGTCCTCCCAAATTGAAGAGACTGTTTAGACTTGGAAAACGTGTACGGCAACAGTAATAAGATGTCCAATGTCGTGTGCTTTTGTGTACTGGTACATTCAGACCTGAAGCTGGGAGCTGAGCAGACCGACATAGCAATGGGCCCGAGGGAGCTCCTTAAACTTGTCTGGCTGTCCGCTGAGTTCTGGTGTGACTGTGAGTGGAGGAGATGTGGAGATGGAAAATATATATAAAGGACGGGTTAAGAAGGGTTGTTGTATACAGTAGGCCTGAGTGATAACACAGCGGTCTGTTGTTGTTCTGCGACAGCAATAAAAAATCAATTTGGGGTAGAATGTTAGATAGTTTTACTTAAATTCATCAGTTGCAAACATTATAAAAATGCAAAGTTCAGTTTCATGAATGATCTCGTTCCGACTCATAAACAGCCTATTACACCTTAATAATGGACCCCGTTTGCCTCCCTGTGGTTAGTCTTTGCCAGTCTATTCTGTAGCACATAATGGTCTGGCTGCACCACGCTATCATTGTTATAGGGGGAGAAAAACACTCTGGCTCGTTTGTATTTCTTTAACCCAATCACAGCTGTTGTGGGCGGAGCTAAGCGAAGAATGCGTCATGGTATTCTTTCAAAATAGTGATGAGTAGAATTGTTACGCATGCAGGGTGACGAGCACTGGGATTAAAATTGATAATCTGCCACAAGAAATAAGCAGAGCTGCCTTACTCCATGAACCAAATCCTCTGCAGAACTTGAAGTTTTCTGTGTGGTAGGTTTCTGCTCAGAGGTCGCTGTTGTTGTTGTTTCCCATTGTGTAGAAAACAGTAACACACGGATAGCGGAAGGAAGGACAAAGCCGACTAATATGAGCGTTTATATCTGCAACCTATGTCTGGTGAGTCAGACTACACTGTGGCTGACGTGCAGGTCTCCCAAGGTGAGCTAGTCTGCAGTCGCCTTGGCTTTTTGTCACTCTTGTCTACGCCTGCAGAACTACCCTAGTGGAGGTTGCTCCAACAGGGACAAGCAAGACATGCTTTGTTGTCTAAAAACCCTTATGACCCTGTGTCTTTCACCGCCTAAACATAAGTGAAACACCCCTGGCAGCCTGCTTTGAGGGCTGATGGACTTTATGTCAGGGTGCGTTTTGGAGGCCAGAGTGGGGTCTCAGTCCAGTGATACCTAGTCCAGCCTGATGCTTAAACTCCCCACAGTGCAGTGGTTTCACTCTTGGTTGTTGCCTGTGCAACTCCAAGTTTTACTTGCCTTCTCTATGTTATATGTATGAAAGTGAGACAATCCTTTTATCCTTCTTTCTAAATATGTGTTTTTCATTGTAACATTAAAATGGTTTACCTTGGTGAATCCAAGTAAGGTGGTTGAATTCAAAATAAACAATAATTATAGATCAGGGGTGTCAAATCCTGCAGAGCTTGATGATGAGCTGATCATTTGAATCAGGTGTGTTGGAAGAGGGAGACATCTAAAACATGCAGGATAGTGGCCCTCGAGGACCAGGATTTGACACCCCTGTTATAGATCATAGCAACTTAAATTACATATTTTATCACGGTAGACTTTTCAGCTATACTGAACAGTGCAAGTATAGAGTTTAGAGTTGGAGTATACACGGATCAGCCACAACATACTGACCACTGACAGGTGAAGTGAATAACATTGATCATATTGGTACTATGTGGTGTTCTGCTGGAAAAGCTTGGATTTTGGCATCCGTGTGGATGAGACTTAGACACCCAAATAAACATTGTCCCAGAACAAGCACACTCCCTCATGCAAATGGAAATCCCAAATGTCACTGGCCTACCCCGCAGGAAAATGCACCCCACCACATGGCAACAACATCAAACAATCAGGAACATCTTGAGGAACATGACAATGGCCCAAGATGTTAATTTGACCTCCAAACTTCCTAGACCCCATTCTGATCAAGCATCAACAGGATGTAGTGGAAGTTTGATTGACAGAGGCCTCACTGCACAACCCAGAGTACCCAAAGCAGGGGTGTCAAATCCTGGTCCTCAAGGGCATCATCCTCATCATCAAGCTCTGCAGAAGCCTGATAACGATCCTGTTCATTTGAATCAGGTGTGTTGGAAGAGGGAAATATCTAAAACATGCAGGACAGTGGCCCTCGAGGACCAGGATTTGACGACCCAAAGGATCCACTGCCAACGTCCTGGTGCCAGACCCCATAGGACACCCTGAGTGGTCCTCTTGTCCATGCCCAATGGTTCAGAGCACTTTTGACGACATAAAGGGGACCAACACAATATTAGGCAGGTGGTCATAATGTGGTCGTTATGCCTGATCAGTGTAAACTAGTTTCTTATAGAAGGCAGCCAATTGTCTTTTCCTGCAACTTACACTGCATTGAAGCTTGTATCTGTAATGGTATTGTTTTTCCTAATGTTACTGATAGTTTCAGACATATCAGCTCACAAACTTTCTCTCACCATTTCAGTATTTTTACGCATCAGAGACAAAGCCCATTACATGATATCACATTTTCATGTTTCGCTATGGCTGACTGAAAAGCAAACAGCAAGCTTTCGCACAAACCTACACAACTATGCAGTTTTTGTTTGCTTCATTTACTATCTCACTGCTGTGGAGTTATTTGAAGTCAGTAGCTGTGTAGCCGAGTAGAATGAACTTGCTTGATTATTATGTCACATTGCTGATGATATGTTAATATTCAGTAGCAACTGGTACATTATTGACAGTTTTTACTCAAGCAGTCGGAAATAAAAGAGAGGAAGACAGTGAGGAAGCGATGATAAAACTAATGAAGGAGAAGGAGGAGCATCACGGGACGACCTGACCGAAGACATATCGTACAGGCTTAGAGGAGGAGGAAGATTCAAGAGCAGTTGAGCAATTCAAAGTGTTGTGAGCCTCTCAACATTGCCTTACCTCATCATTTATTCATCCTCTGCTAGAATATTCATCCACCCTGGTGCAGCACTATTCTCCTGGAGAGAGAGAGAGAGAAATTAATAGAGCTCTGTATCATCCTGACACTCAGCAGTGTATTACAGTCTTTGTTATTGTAGTCGCTTGAACGTCATCCATCATCAGCCAACTTCTTCCATCCATTTCCGCTTGTCTGCTCATTCTATGTTTACAATTGATTCTGACCACATTCTCCTCCGTAAAGGGATTGTAAAGGGAAGGGCTCTTTGTTCCGGGTCCCAGTCTATGACCCACAGTGTGGTCCTGAAGGAGCTGTGACTCCACAATCGCATTTCTCACATGAACCACACTCACACTCGAGTACTTCCGTAATCAGCCTCAAAATAGAGGCTCCATCCATCTGCATGGCACTGATAGTGTTTATGGGAAATCCATGGATGTTAAGACTTTTAAAAAAAGGAACTTGAGCAGAAGACTAGTTTTTGAGGATGGCTGCATTTTAATTTGAGTCAAGCTGAGGCAGTGCAGTGTTGTGTTTGCCATCTACTATGCTTCACTTATTCTGATTAAATCCTTTAAAGATGAAGGAAGGACAAAGAATCATTCATGTTTACACTGGATCTGTGATGCCATACTGCGAACGTTTGGATAAATCATGGCTGGATTTGATGCCACATGATCAACTTGGTCACATCTGTCGTCAAATATGCTGTTAACTGTTTGAGGAATCATCTGCACTTTTCTTTTCTTCTGCTCTTCTTAGGTATTGTAATTAGCTGAATACTTCAACGAATCTGCATTTTGTGAATGTATACACACATCTTCAGATTATTGTGTATATATTAAGTTGGCATAAATGTATGAGGTCTGTTGTGAAAGCTGTGAAGAAAGACTGTGCACCAATACAATATGCACACATAGGACCTACCGCGCTTAAAATATTGCAATTTTTGTGATATGGGAATTTACATTTTACACACTTAACACTTTATGTGTGCTGAAATTGAAAGCATTAATTCAAATTTTGTTGTTTTACTAGTTTCCTACAAACTATGTTGGTTGGAATCACGTTA
>OMNN01025197.1:8618-56054 GCA_900302755.1 Chromis chromis
ATGATTTAATTAGATATGCCTTCACTTTTGTTGCTGTTCATACTAGGTCTATTAATTAATTGATGTTAATTTTATATTTAAATTCCATCTCATCAATATATTTGTACTGTTATTTGTTATGTATTTTGCTTTAGAAAAGTTTTAGACAATTCATGTTATTACTAATACCATTTTGATCATTTGCATGTGATTTTTTTTAACCTATATGACAATACATTAAAATGGAGAAACCCCTTTTGACAACTTATTTTACCCTCGATAAGCAATGTTTTCTAAGTCAATCTGCAAATCAATTGATCAGCGTACCACAAACTAATCAGGCATTAAACTGGCTTTAGATAATCTATTCTGCAGCGTACCAGAGGTGGTAGACAGGTGTTCCACAGCCCTCCAACCTAAATTCCATTTGTCCTCATGCCAAAAGAATAAATGCCAGTGAAGGGGAATGACATTTAGCCTGGGATAACCACGCTCACATACAAATACTGTTAACTTTTATACACTGGTCAAGTCTTTGATCCTGACTATGTAACATAAACATCAAACACCTCAAAAAAAGAGTTATGATTCTAATCCATTATTTTTTTGTTTGTCAAATTCTGCAAATATCTCCTCATGATCTGCTAAGTGTTCAATCTGTGTGTGCGCTCATAAAAAGTGATGTTTAAACACAGCCCTGGCTCTGTAAAAGGGAAACAAACAAAGTGGCTAGGATCAATCCACACATTATGACAGCGTTTCTTGTCCATGCTTGTGCTCATGCAAAGGACAGGGCAAAAGGGTGGGGGAGGGGAGATGAGGGGGAAAGGGTGCGGCGTGACCAAGAGGGACTGCAACTATCTGAATATGCTACCTAGCTAAATACCAACAATCTGTCTGCAGAATCGCAGACTCCACCTTTAAGAGACCCTGGATGATCAATATGAAACAGACAGTCATCTCTCTGAGCCATCTTTAATATGCTCAGGGTTGAGAGACCAGAATAAAACAGATAAAGAGAGGAACAGCAACCTGCTTGTCAGAAATAGCAATGGCCAAGGACAAGAAGAACTGCTGCTGCATGGGCCGGGCTCTGCTCACAGCACATGTTGATGGATGAGCGTAACAGTAAAAAAGGAAACAACAAATGAACTGGAGAGGCTATTAGCTATACTAATAAAAAAGTTAACATAAGAGAACATCTTCTGAGGAGGCCTGCTTGAAACGTCAATGAATGTCAAAGCAAATCGAGATACCAAAGTAAGGCCTATAGGTAGATAAAACATCTTCAGTGAGGCAGTGGAATTAAATGTATTTCAGTGTGTTAGTAGTTTAAACTACTTTTAAGTTTAAGTGGAATCTGTGGAAGAAAGTTGCGCATCAAATGGTTGGTTCATTTTAAATATTAAAATTGCACTAACCGATTTGATTCCCACCAGACAGTAGCACTCTATTACATAACATGTTTAGAGGATGCTGAAAAGATAAGCCATGACATGAAAACTGATCTTTACAACAAACACAACGATTTGTGAAATAAACACACATTCTAAACCGATCCTCAATAGGATGCTCTGCCAGTTAATCGGAATTTTGTAATTGCTTACGTCAGTGACTTGGCCTAGACTGTCTCCTAGTTTAGACTTGTAGATGGTGAGTCCACATCTTTCATTCCAAGGGAGGATGATTAAGTAACAGATTAGCGATTCTGTCAGGGCCTCTGTACCCTGGCTGCTGAGAAGCAAAACATAAACTCTACTGGTTGGAGCTTTGACTAAAGGGTGATATGGTTTGAATAGTGCTGCTCTGTAATTTTGGCTTCTGTGCCTAGCTGTGCTAAGCTGAAGGCCCCTAACAAAAGAGAACTGAGATATTATTCAATGCTCATCTTCTTTTTCCCCTTTTCGGACACTGATTTAATGCAGGAAAGCATAATATTTCCCAAAAATACCCTCTAATAATAAGGGGGTAATATAAGGGAAAATAAAATACATTCTCAAAAAAAAGTTTGAGGCAAAAAATCTAATTTTGCAAATAAAATTAAAACCTAAAATGAGAAACAAACATGTACAGCTGCCAGCTACTATAAGGAAATGATTCAGTGCAGAGTGAACTTGAGCAATAAGCTTTAAAACTGCCAAGCAAGGCTGCTTTTGGTGAGCAGCAGAAGAGCAGGGATACTGAACTCAACACATCAGCTCATTTAAACGTTCCAAATCGACAAAATGAAGAATAATTTCAATAGCATTTAGGGGGCATTTCATCTATAACCAAGCTCGCAGCAAACAGTGTTTTGTTTTAGGCAGAGAAAGAAAACAAGAAGCAATTATTTTTCCCATCTTACTCATTATCTATTAATTTAGTGTGAAAAGGGAGAGAGGATTTGGAAGTACATTTTAGGATTCCATGTGTAGCTTATCTTAGCTTTATTAAGACAATTAAGAAGACCTTTGTCAAGATCCTGAGAGTACTGCCTCCACAGATTCCACTTTAAACATATAATCATTTATTGTAGTCACCAAATAGGTGCGTCAGCTTGCTGCAACAGCAAAGTGTTACATACCTGGGGTTTCCTCGCAGGGCAGCATGATGCAAGGCATTGAACCCATTATTGTTAGTGATAGTAACATCAGCACCGGCCTCCAGGAGCACCGACAACATGTCATCTCTCTTCTTGCTAATGGCGTCGTGCAGAGGTGTGTCACCTTCTGAATCCTAAAATGAAAACCTTGTATTACTTTCTACTCTAACTACACCAATTCAAACCATGCATGATATAATCACTCAATTATCATAACATGCTTTCAAACCATGTAATTTTCAATCAATGAAAAGCAGACTGTCACTGCTTTTGGCATTGTTGTTATAGATCTTTGCTTCTATATTGCTTCTGTAAGATGTCACAAGGCATGCCATGAAGCATTTCTCAATAGGTAAGTAAATGAAAGTTAGAAATACCTGGAGGCTGGGGTGGCAGCCAAAGTCCAACAGGGTTTTAACCACTTGTAGATGACCTTTGTTGACGGCTATGTGCAATGGAGTCTGTCTTCGCTTGTTTCTGGCGTTCAAGTCAGCACCACCCCTTTGCAGCACCTCAATGACAGAGCCCTCATCACCAAAGGCTGCATGGTGCACTGCCCGGTCTCCATCTTTGTCCTGAGTACAGTGACACACCCGAAAAATTAATCAATGTTAAGTCTATGAGTTGATTTTTCTTCACTGTTTAAACTAACATAACAGATGACGATGCATTTGTAATAAAAAAGAACACAAGTGAGAGACAAGAATTTTTTTTAAATAATACCAACCTCAGCCTCCAGATCCACATTGTGTTTAAGCAGCAGCTTTAGAACATCAACGTGACCATTCTGACTGGCTGCCTGCATAGCAGTATGTCCAGCACACTGCCCATTCACCTGCAAACACATGAAGACACAGTGACAAGATAGGTACATGTCAATGTCATGTTTAATGTCTAGATCTGCATTTACTGAATTAGCGGTTAGGAAATGAGAATAGTCAGTGTGTGTTTAAGCATTTGTATGTGTAGATGTGCATGCACGGCTGTGTGTGCATGTTTCATCACCAACTGCAGCACTGCAAAAACTCAGAGCATAAATATTAATGTGGACTCCTTTGGGAGTCTCGAGACGTCTCTTGTCCTGGCAGCCGGATCACTTGGCCAGGCTCAGTGTGCTCAGCTTTAAGCAAATAATTCCACTGAAAGGCAATAGGGCATCTGGCCAGCCTTTACCAATGACACACACGCACAGACACTCATTCACTCTCTTTTGCTCTGAGTGAAAGACAGTATTGCAGATTTGATGTAACAAGTTCTCATAACCTATACAAGGTACAGATTTCTGTCCTGTGGCAAATGGGTGTTTTCCCTGCCCTGCAGTCTGTGCCCGAACACAATCTACAACCATATGGGGTTTGTAGATCTTCCACTTGATTCTGAGAGTGACTCAGGGTCTGTGCTGCAGTGCACACCACTGCTCCTTGGTGCCTCCTCTGGGCCCAGCCTTAATGCTGTTCAGATTGAGAGAGGTGTAGCAGTGGGAGGATCTTAGAGACCTTTCCTGGGAGACTCTCAGCCTTCTCAATATACTGACAGAAGAGCAGAGCACTGCCAGGGGTATTTCAGCTCCAGTTATAAATGTACTCAGATGTTCTGTATATGTTTAATGGTAAAATCATTGGGTCTTCTTAAAAAAAAAAACACCAGTTGTTTATAACAAAATACCAAAATGTTAAAGCACTTACATCCACATCAGGTCTCTTAAGAATGTCCTCCACTTTGGCCAGGTCTCCATTGGCTGCTGCCTTGACCAGCTCCTCATTGATGTCTCCAGATTCTTGCGTCTCAAAAAGTTTCTTCAGCAACTGAGACAAACGCTCTGGCAAAACAGAAGGAAAACATGAGGAACTGATTGCATGTAGATGCCAGAATACAAGGAGTAGAGAGGACAAAGAACTAAAATGATACTCTCTCTGTGTCAATAGTTCATGTTCACACATACCTCCAGAGGCATTGCTGACAGCAGAGCCAGAGGGGGCGATCTTGGTGACAGCAGCAGGATTGTACGTCCAAGAAGTCCCACAAACCTCGACCTTCAGGTCACTGTCAGAGTAGATCTGCTGCACACGGCCCACCTTGCCTAGGGTCTGTTTAAAAATGTTGTGACAAACTCATTAGTATATGGAGGGTTGTTGTCTCCGGGCTATGTGCTGTGTAACAGAGTCTGTACATGGCAGAGGACAGATGGAGGAAGATTTTGAGAAAGCACTACGAAAGTGGAGGTGAGGGGGGAAAGGATACTGGCTCAATAAAGCAACTGTCGTACAAGGAGCAGAAAGTAAGCTCATTGCAAAAATATGAAAAAATGAAAAAACAAAGCACTGTAGATTTAAGCTGTGTTATCATTATTCAGAGGACAGTCACTTGCACAAGGAAGGAGATGGATATAAATGAATGAGACCCTTCTGCTTGAGAGACTATTCCTCATCTATACAGGCAATATAGAGAGGACAGAGCATAATGCTTTTCAATTTTGAATTATATCATCTCGATCCTGGCTGTATAAGAGAGAGGCACTAGGAGTCTGTTGAGCCGGGTCTGGGGCTGTCCTGGAGGATGCCATCAATAACAAGGACTGCTGCAGTAGATGCAGCAGCGGGCGGCAAACAGCCATGGTTAGTGATCAAAGATACAACCCATCTCAGGGTTTTAAGGCTCATTAGCTGCTGAGGGGACCAGTTTGGCAGGGACAAGTGGCATATTGGAGTAGACTGGCGTTACATAACCTACGGCATGCTGGGCAGCGATGAATACACTTCATAATATAGGAAGAATAAAGTCATGTTGGGACTGAAAAAAGGTTCTATTAAAGGTCTGGCAGCATAACACGCATACACTGATTTAAGAGGAGGTATCCGTTGCTACATGTTTTGATTCATGTGAGATCCTGTAATCGTCTCTCACACAGTCCAGTGGATAGTTTCATTAAATGTTAACCTTCCTTGGTAAATGAAATAACTCTACATACACAGACTATTAAAATTATATGACAAACATTTTCTGAAAATCATTTGTCAGAAAAACGTCATGTTAGTGAAACAGGGCTACATAACATTTACATTCATATTTATTTGAGCGGAAAATTTAGGTTGATTGTAAGTATTGAAAAAACATCAGAGTGAACATCAATGAAACTCTTACAGGTAGCATCGCCTCCGCCCACTCTCCATGGCCTCTTTGTAGCAGCTTGATGCGGTCGATGTCATAGCAGATCTGGACCAGATCTCCCACAAGGAACTGGGAAGTGCCTCCCTCTGCACCGGCTGCAACTTCACCACTGCGCACTACATTGGCTTTCGTCAGCACTGCTGGGTTGAATGTCCATCTGAGGATACAGAAATCAATGCTTTCAAACAACACAAGACTACTTCACTCATAATTAATAACTAACTTGAAAACAGACTAATATTAAACAAAAGGCTGTTGTTTCTGTGCTCTCTTTAAGTAGCTGTCCGTACTCAGACAAAGATTGTTTGTCAGGTTGCATCAAATCAGTTTCATGAGTCAAATAATTACAGTTAAATTTTCCTTAAAAGCATATCAATAATTTAAGCCTTATCAGCCTAATAGTTTTCTGCTAGTATTGGATTGGTCACAGAAGAAGCAGCGAGCCCGTATCAAAGGCCTTGGATCTGGGACAGAACTTGATTTGGATGTGTTTTCACCATGCTGACAACATAGATATGTCACAATCAAATTCTTTATGGCCTTTAATACTGCTTTTTGTGGGACCAAACCATACTTACATTTAACTAAATGCTGATTAAATATAAACAGTATTTAATATATATCAAAAATATAACAAAAGTGTACAGTATATTCTGAGAATGTAATCTCAGCACTCCAAATGTCTATTATATACACAATTTTATTATATATTTAACTTAAACTGACTATATTTTTTTGAGTGTCAAATGTTACAAGCTATAATTACATCTTAGAGTGAAGAAGTACTAAAAATGGTCTTGCAACTTTTGACTGACCTGAGGTGAAAGTGGTTATATAAAACTCAATACACGGGAAATATGCTGATGAGATGATGCAGTTTCAGTAGTTCAAGTCATCAGGAGCTTATAAATCTGAGCCAGGCTATCAAGGGGCCCACCTGTTCCCACTGGGGTACTGAACCACAATGTCGTGGTCCTCATCTATGCCACACACTGTGCCGGTGGTGGTGAGGGTCTCAAACATGCCGTCGGTCCATCCTCCGTGGCCGTGCTGGAGGGACTGAACAATTTCTAAATCCAGATCGATGTTGACCAGGTCACCAATTTGAAGACCGCCAGGATTTCTATTACCATTCTGTTCACCTGGGAGATAAAGGTAATGTTAGATTTATCAATGATATAATAACATTTACAAAAGTATTCAGCACTGTGCGATTTCAAGTCTGCAAGTAACTTTAAGGAGAACTGCAGGGTGACAAACAGGAAAAGGCATTTCAGATAGAGGATTACTACATTACTATATGGACTCCACGTTATCTATAATGACACTATCAAACCTAATGAGGGGCTTCCACTGCAGTGAGAGACAATTTATTGCTGAAATGTGTGGAACGCTGTAACTGCATGACCTGAGTCTGTACCTGCTTTTGGTAGCCAGGTGACTATGTAGTGCTGACATCTAGTGGCCAGACAGCCTGAACTACAAGTAAAACTCCCCTAATGCCCTTGAATTCACTGCACCAGAACGATAGGTGAGAGAATTGGTGCAATAATGACGATAGACACAGATCACTGGCTTACTCACCTAAAACAGGACAGTGGTCTCTGTAAAATGAACCTCCTTTGGCATCCTGGACACATTTCAGGTCCGACTGAGAGGAAAAAAAGATGGAAAGGGTTAGATAATTACCCAAGGTAATTCCATTAGAGGGGAGGAAGATCATGAATAATGAAACTGAGAATTTACACACTTCAGCTGCAGTGGCACAGTAGTTGCCTAGAACACCTACAATATCAGTGCCCTAAGGGTAAGGTAGGACAATGAAACACTGTACTGCTACAGAGAGAAGGCATCGTATCATTTGTGATGACTCAGATGCGCAGCCACTGTGACAGAGTTAGAGGGCAGAGATGATCATAAGGCGGAGCAAACACTCCTCTGAACTGATGGAACACTAAAGTCCTGACTACAACAAGTCTCAACAAATTAATAACGCGTGTCTATCGTACTGTATCCAGGCAGCAGGACATGTTTGATCTAATGCTACTTTGCGCACAAAACAGACATTAACAAAACAGGAAAAGGTTTCGGCCTCTTGTGCTGCATTTGGCGCATGCAGTAAAGCTGCAGTTTTCTTGTATTCGCAGGATTTGCCCACTGTCTTAATAAAAAAGCAAAGCCAAAATGAAACAGTCAAGATGGGGGGTCTAATCCATGATTTATTTAATCCAGAGGCAGATGCCATCTACCTTCCTTTCAATCTATTTGAATAACAAAGGACAAATCTGTTGTGCAACTGAGGAACCCGATTGGCTACTTTTGTAAAAAGGCAAGGGCAGTCTCCACCAATGAAGGAAATGCTTTTCATCTGGGACGCGTGTGTAGCGGTGCCCACAACAACCCCAAGAGAATGTTTCCCTTCTCTAAAGTTGACCTCCATGTTCACTCTCTCCCCCCCTAAAAAGCAGAAAGAACAGATTGCCTTTATCATGCAGATAACTATCCCCTTCCAGCTGCCTGCACTCATGCTGGCTGCGTGGCTCTCACAAAGGCCTGGCAGCAAAAGAAAGCGCCTAAGCCCTACGGTCAAACACAAAAGGCACCTGACAGCTGATCTTTTGTGAGACACTGTGTGTGTGAGTAAGTGACCGTGTATGAGGGTCAGACTACAAGTTTGCTCACCATTCCCTCAAAGCCAACTCTGTACAGGTTCTTGGCCCCGTTGTCCCAAAGTACGTAGGCAGCGCTGTGAGGGCTGGCTGCACTCCAGTCCTGGATCTCTGTCACCTGTGGAGGAGGAAGAGGGATGAGATGAAAAACAGGGAAGGACACAATGAAAGCAGAGTGTTTGGAGTTTTAATCAGAATGGAAATAAAAGTTCTGGCATACAGGATGTGAAAATATATATAGTAATGAGCAGAAATGGACTGCTTTCTTAATGCAGTTTTTCAATTAGGTGTTTTTCATCTTCTTAAAACAGAGTGAAAATAGACATTAGCTTCACACTAGCCTCCTTCAAATGGAAGGTCAGAGTGAAGGTTGCAACCCTACTGCAACCCTAGACCCAAGTAAGTACTCAGTATCCAGCTCAAAGAAAAGGTGTCTGCTAACACAAAAGTTGAACTTGAGCTTCTCCAGTTCAAGGGTCCAGTGTCATCTTCTGGCCATGCAGAAGGTTAATGTTACATTTTGCACTCTCAAACTAACAGTTTTAGCTTTATATATCAAGTTTTTCCAAGATGGTGATAGATCATGTATCGTTTACAAGTTGATGTAGTAAATCTATACCAGAGGTGTCAAATCCTGGTCCTCGAGGGCCACTATCCTGCATGTTTTAGATGTTTCCCTCTTCTAACACACCTGATTCAAATGATCAGCTCATCATCAAGCTCTGCAGAAGCCTGATAACGATCCTGATCATTTGAATCAGGTGTGTTGGAAGAGGGAAACATCTAAAACATGCTGGATAGTGGCCCTCAAGGACCAGGATTGGGCACCCCTGCACTAAAATGTTTCAAATCTGCAGTCTCCGGTTTCTTGTGAATGTGTCAACAATTCACATCAGTAGGAGGTCAATGCAGAATATAAACATTGCGAAGAGAACTAGAGAACACTGTGGTGTAAATTTAATGCACAATCCTTGCACACTTAATGACACATTTTCCAAAAGAATCTGTAATCCATTCCTCTGTAGCTTGTTTGTTTTCTTTCTTCACAGTGCAGACTTTCCGTCTGTCCTTTCTAATGAGTCATGCTATCACCAGTGAACTTTGTTCTCCCCGATGCGCCTCAAATATTATCGCAGCTGTGTGTTATTATCCGTCATATGATGATGTTGTTGTCCTGCGTGCAGCCTTTGATTTCTGTCAAGTGGAGCCTTTTAGTTGTGATCACCTCTCAGCGAACCCTGTGGTCCGTTGAAAGTCACGGAACATCATCTGCTCAGCCGGAAGCTTTTTCTCTTTGTGTTGAAAGGAGACGCAGTGATCATATGACACATGTGTGAGGCTGCTCATGACCTGATAATGAGAGAGTTTATTTAATTTTATGTAACTGTTCATGAGCAGCTGGAAAACAAGCTGTCTTTCCTGCTCTCTGTACATCAATTGATCATCTTCCTCATAACAGGCTGCTTCCCGTCTGTCATTTCCTCTATTAGTGTTAATGGTTGAAGCAAGCCTCTTGTTTCGACGTCAACTCAGGTTCATGTGAAACATTAAGACTCGAACATCAACAATCAGGAAAGTAAGAGCTACGTCAAATGATCATCTGCTGCAGATTTTCTGTTCTCCTCAGTAATGTGATCCGCTGGATTATTTAAGTGTCAGATTTGCTTTTATCAGCCAAGCATTAGCAAGATGCAAGGATTTGTGGAATGGGCATAAACATCCATATTTTCCTGTGAATTCTGTACTCATGTCTCGACGTGCTCACAGCATCCTCTAAAGAGCTGATTGTGGGAAAAAAACACCATAATCACATTGGTTTCACTTGCTTCCGGAATACAGGAAACATGAGGTTTAATGTACATTTTGATGCAAAGAACAGCCTCTGATTAAAGCTCAGCAAACTGATTTGAAGCCATGTAAGATGCTGTTTTCCTTCACTGTGCACAGTCTGATTGCTGTACTGTTTATAAATGAGAACATCTACACCTTTTCTATATAATTTCTTGCCTATCTGGCATAGCTAAATAGAAAAGTTTGCAACAGAACTGTTAGGCCAAAATGATTTCATTTTAAAGAGAATATCTTGTGCTTGTTTAGCATGTGGCTAAAACACAATCTAAACCACTTCAATTCAAACACGGCTCGCAAACGTTATTGTTTTTTCTCTTTTGTCTATAATAAATCATATTTGAAGAACAATAACTAAGACATGGTTTATGCCAGAACTGCACAAATCACCGCATAACTTAAACATCTCATCAAAAGCATCTGTATTTAATTCCAGACCTCCAGCCCCAACTTTGTAGGAGTTAGGGTCTTTTAAGTTTGCTGGTGTCCCTGAATCTCAAATGACCAAAATGCTGATGATTACTCAGTGCATTCAGTTGCATTAAAAGGAGCAACCTATACAATGTTACACTGATCAGCCACAACATTATGACCACTGACAGGTGAAATGAATAACATTGGTCATATTGGTACTATGTGGTGTTCTGCTGGAAAACCTTGGATTTTAACATCCATGTTGATGAGACTTAGACACCCAAATAAACATTGTCCCAGAACAAGCACACCCCCTCATGCAAATGGAAATCCCAAATGTCACTGGCGTACCCCTGCAGGAAAATGTACCCCACCACGTGGCAAAAGCATCAAACAATCAGCAACATCTTGAGGAACATGACAATGGCCCAAGATGTTGATTTGACCTCCAAACTTCCTAGACCCCATTATGATCAAGCATCAACAGGATTCAGTGGAACAAGTTTGATTGACAGAGGCCCCACTGCACAAGCCAGAGTACCCAAAGGATCCACTGCCCTGGTCCTGGTGCCAGACCCCATAGGACACCCTGAGAGGTCCTCTTGTCCATGCCCAATGGTTCAGAGCATTTTTGACCACATAAGGGGGACCAACACAATATTAGGCAGGTGGTCATAATGTTATGTCTGATCGGTGGATGTCATGGCTAAATGCAACCAAACATCCAATTTATGCCACCATTGGAAAGGGAAAATGTTGTGTATGACTGATATGTTGATAGCCAATAACAGCTTGTTGTACTTTTTGTTGTTGGCCTTCCAAACTGTTAGCCCTTGATGTATTACATGGACTGTTCTGGTGTGAAAACTAAACAGAAAAAGGATGAGACACTTCTGGTTTGTAGGCAGCAAATTGATTGTGAATTGATTTACTTAAATTGTAGAACTGTGCAGCATGTTAATTTTGGTAAAGATTAAACATGTATATATTTTTGTGCACAATGCTAATCCGCTTTGAACTAGCTTAAAAAGGTCACTGGTGGATGTTAACAGATGTGCCTCTTCCTGATTTTGCATTTTAATTCCCTAAATAAACCGAAGTAAATTGCACAGGAAAAGCAAACTTGTGTAACTGTTGCTCAACAGCGTGATGGATGCTGAAAACAAAGTGCTGCATGAGTTATAAATTCAATTAACTGATCCAGTGATGTCTGTTCTGCAGAAATACCTGCAGCATTCCAAGTTTGCTCAGATTAGTCAACATAAGCTGCTGATGAAGTCAAATGAGGCTGCAAACTCCTGAATATGTGACGTGAGCAAAGGTGCCTTATTGAGTACAAATTCGACATTTCATTCGTAAGAGGAAGAATGTGTTATTTTTAGATTTACGTAGTCTTTGCTTTGAAGCTCTGAAGTGGCGTTTCTGCCTGACTTTATAGTCCACATGGTTCCAGTTGTAGCCCAGGTGGTTCAGTGTATATGAAGGTCCAAACTCAGACTATGTCAACTATACTAAAAATGGAGTCAACTCAATCCATTTTCTCTTTGCCATAAAAAACGTTTTCGCTTAGAATTGGCTCTCATGTGCTGCTAGTTCCTTATTTCTCTTGCCTGCTTGCCCGTCAAAGTTTTGAAATGATTGACATTTAGATTGTCTGACAGATTTTCCCTGTTACAGATAATGAGCAATAAAACCACAGAAAAGCTGTTCATTTACAAGTTGACTGTCAAAAATGTGTTCTTTTATGATGCTTGGGCGTAAAATTACACTATATGTTTTACTATATTTGAATCAACAAAACAGTATTGTGATTTTACAGATATTTGCTGTTAGTTATCATAGGCCAAACCGCCTTGTGGATGCCTGATCCCGTCAGATCTCGGAAGCTAAGCGAGGTAGGGCCTGGTCAGTACCTGGATGGGAGACCGTGAAGAAACACCAGGAAGCCTGAATGAATGCAGTGTGAGAGTGAGAGGTTGGTGGTGGTCGGAGGGGCCGATGGAGCAGATTGGCAGCCTGGCTTCCGTCAGTCTGGCCCAGGGCAGCTGTGGCTACATACGTAGCTTACCACCATTGAGTATGGAGTGAATGAATAATGCAATGTAAAGCGTCTTTGAGTGTCCAGAAAAGCGCTATATAAAACCAGTGCATTATTATTATTATTAAAAACTGCAGTTCCTCCAATGACCACATAAGGCTGCAGCCAAAAAGGAGTCAATCCCCATAGACCCCCATGTTAAAATGGCCAACTTTACAGCAGAATTAAACAAGTTTACAGCCTGGTACAAAAAACGATTTTGGTCCCTAAAGCTAATTTCCCTGTTTGTGACACCCATGTTGGAGTTGAATTTTTTAAATTGCTGTAGAGGAAATGTATGGGTGATGTCATGGAGGGTTTATCCATCTTTATATGTAGTCCAAGGTGTTTCCTCAAGTGGTAGCTCTACCTCTGACAACTGTTTTGTTTTTTGTTTTTTTTTATAATTTAATGGCACGTAGTCCTTGCTATTTTATCTTCCACTCAAAAGAATCAACATTCTTCAATATTTTTTTTTGTTTTAGGTCCAAACGTGATGCAGAATTTAAGTTTTTGTGGCAGTTTTACACAGCATCTTAGCTTCTTTCAGGTTTATTGTTTTGATTTTATGCTGTGCAATTTTTAAAAAACAGCTTTGATAAACACCAACGCATCTCACTGAATATTGAGCCATCGGGTGGACAGTCACATAACCCTATATGAATGTTTACTGTGAGCTCATCTTCTACAAATGTCTTACCCAAACATGCTCCATCAAGGAGTCTAAATTTACGTTCTCACAGTTTATACTTGCTCGACAGGGAACATCGCGTAAAGAAATGATCCAAGGCAAAATATTATTAATGAAGAACATATTCATTGAATGTCAAGACATCAATTTTCAATTCTGCAGTGCATTAAGATAAGAAATCAAGTCTCATACTGACACTTAATGTATCAGGCTTGCACTTGGTCTGCAGTGTCAGCAGAGGACAGACTGTGTGTGTTTGTGTGGAGGTGGAACTGATGAAGATGTTTGCTGAAAAGCTTTCGAAGTAATTTTAAAGTTACAGAGTATGTTTTCTTCAAGGTTGCATGAATAATCAGAGGAGGAAGCGCTATTAGAGTAGGAAACCAATCTTTATTTAAAAAAGAAACATAAATATACCTACAGGAGTTAGACATGAATGAAAGAAGACCCTACACTTGAAGAAATTGCATAATTCAGATCAGCTTTCAGTCCAAAAAAAATAACCAGTTCAAATGTTCTGAGTGAGAAAAAGCAACGATGAGTCAAAAGGTTGTATGCATGGATAGATTTTTTTTCTCACTAAACTGACTTCATATGTGCCAGAGATGCACCAGCAACGATGACTTTTACAACTCAACGTTTAACCACCGAACAGTTTTCCTTCTAAAACTAACAGCTCACTTCAACACATTCAGATTAGTTTGTTAAAAGAACAGAGAAATGACTTGTGCGACGTACAGTAGTGACCGTTAGTACTGGCTCCTCAAAAAACAACAATAAAAAGGTTTTCATCACTTCAAAGTATCCTCGACTTAATCACTTAAATTGTTCTAACCCTTAGCAAACATGTAAATACAAAATACTTGTAAATTTGTTTTGAACATGTAGAGAAGTAATTTAACATTCACGCAACAAGCATTCAGCCGCAAAGAAAGAGTTAATGCTGCAATTCAAGAGGTTCACCAAACTCAGAAAGGCTCAGCGTCACCGATACCACTGTTGTTAGGAAGGGAGAAGCCTAAATCTTCTGCAATCATTGGTAGAGATAAAAATTATATACTGTGATTAGTTGGACACCAGGAGGCTGAAATACTTTATCTTGAATCAAACTTTCATGTGTCAGTTAACAGTCCAGCCAATACTGCTGATTGCACACGAGGGACAGGTGCAATATGGGCACTTTCTTAAATAATCACGCACGTCGACGACCTCAAAGAATCAAAGTCTGAAGAGGTTTTTTTCTTCATGTGCATCCAGCCTTTCAGTGCGTCCGTGTCTGTGGGAGAATCTTCCATCGTTCAGTTTCACAGGAGACATGAAGGATGAAGGGGAGTAAGACGATTTGTGGAAAGAACAATCGCGGATTGTACGGGTTGGTGTTTGAAAGTATGAGTACACGTCCATACGCACAAAATGTACTGTGTATGTCCATCTGAAGGGAGGCGGAGGCTGGTGTGGGTGCGTCTCAGGAGATGGTGGAGAACTCTTTGAGCAGGACGTCCTGACTCAGCGTGTTCAGAGAGACATTCTTCCTCACATTCAGGCTGATGGAGCGAACCTGGAGACACACAGATTTATTACCAGGCTGTATGTTGATGTAAAAACACGCACTGGGAGATTTAATCCTCTCACTGCACACTCTGCCTCTGTGTGTTTCTGTTGAGGGTTTACCGCATTAAAAACTATTCAATTTATGATTGGACGCTTTATGTAATTTATGTGTAGCTGAGGATGAATATAAAATCCTGTAATTCTGCTGACTGACCGCACTCTGCTATCTCTAAATGGCAACACATTTGCCAGAATTTGCAGGAGACTTGCAAGAAATTACAATTCCTTCCAGCAATTTTGTCAATTTGTACTTTTTTTTTTTTGAACATTCAAAATGTTTTTGAACATTTTTTCTGCTAATTCTGTTGGCACGAGCTGTTAAGAGACAGCTTACCGAAGCTGCTGAATTGATTAAAGTAGAAGGTAATGTATTTGTATGCCAAACAGGTGACTAAAAAACTAAGCTAATGTTTAACCAAAAAGTTTTAGCCTTTTGACACTGAGCATTAGTTTTAGATGTTTTAGAATAGATTTTAAGATTTTACTTATAATTTTAAGCTCCTCAATGGCTTTTTTCCCAGTTATATTTCCAACCTTTTAGTACCATGTGCTCCAGTACGCACTTTAAGCACCTGTCTTTTGTCTGTCCCACGGGTCTGACTGAAAACTACATTGGACAGAGCGTTTGCAGTCCGGACACTGAGGCTCCAGAACAATCTGCCCAAGAAAATCAAGGCAGCTAAGTCAGTGATCTCTTCTAAGTCACTTTGAAAAACATACTTTTCTGACTTTATTTGAGTTTGAATTCTCTTTAAACTATCTTTTATTTAGCCCTACAATATTTTAATGCTTTTAACACTGCTCTTTCTTTCTATTTGCCCTGTTTTCATTACAGTTTCCCACTGGTGTGCAAAATAGATTTTAATATTTATGGGGTGAAAATCAGACAAACTGAAGGACCAGGTGAACATTAGAAATTAACAATTTGCTTTACAATGTAGACACTGAAGTGATTTTTGCTTGTTTTTAAACTCACTCAATAGGACTTATTTACACAGTTGGCAGCTGGTTTCTATTTGCATTCTATTACAGGAAGCGGTTTCTCAGCTTTCAACGTTGCTGGAGGCTGTTGTTCACTATAAACAGCAGAAACCAACCAATTGAGTTGTGTATGGACATAAAATTGGGGAAGAAAGTAAGGTAACAATGTATAGTTTTAATACAAAGTGTCCTCCACAGTTGCATGTCAGACTACAGTTTTGGTTATACTCAGGCATACTATATACATATACTTCAGGCGCTCACGGGAGGCTGTGGACCGCAAATGCTTAGTTGTTCTTTCTATTATACTACTTTCTAGTACACTTGGAGGATGGTACACACATGAGCATTAGATCAGCAGCTATGTATTGCAGCGCATGTGCAGTTAGTGCCCTTGTAGTGTAGTAGCTGCACGTCACAAACAGTTGGAGGGTACGTTTCCGTCCACACAGAGCCTCCCATACACCCTCTGATGACGAAATTTACATTACTCCGACCCTAGCAGCCCCTCACTTACTCGCAAACATGTAAAGTATAACACTAGCCCTAATAGACTGCATGAAACCCCCAACACTCTGCACTCTCGCTGTCTTACCAGCTCCTTGAAGAAAGCAGCCTCTTTGGGCTGCTCCGAGTATCTTTCAAACTGGTCCAGTCCGTCCTGAAGTTTGAGGGTCAGTGTGTCATAGTTGGACCGTACCACCTCCAACACCTTAAAGGGTGACAAACAAAGGAAACAAAAGATTAAGTGTTGCATAGCTACTTTAATACAGAGTGAACTCCATAATACAGAAAGGCCATAGGATCTTAGAGTGAACACTTAAATAGTCACAAAGAGTCAAATATTAATTGTGATACTGTGACATAGTTACTTCTAACTGTGAACTGCTCGAACTATATCACAGATGTGTTTTGTAATGTTATGAAACACGACGTGATCTGCAACTTGATTGATTTCTCTGCATTTTATTTGCCGTTTGTTTGCTTTGTCTCATTTCTTCACATAATTGTGCACCATTAGCAGTTGAACTATTATGCTTTTAGAGCAATTTTTTCTTGAAACGTCTCATAAAATTGAGGCTGTGCGTCTATGTTCTAAACCTGTGATACGTTAACCTACATACATTAAGAATAAGCACATTTATACATTGACAGGACTCAATCATTTTAAGGTGAAGGTATGAATGCAATCAAGCACATGTAATACAGTATGGTGAGTAGTAGTGTGTGAGCACTACAGTTACATGTGCACAGGACACAGTTGCCTGAAGTAAAGTCCAGCTGAGATAAGGAGCGCTGAGATCAGAGGTAATTATGCAAAGATTCTCCACACTTCAACCCCTGCCATTCCCCCTTTCAGCTGTGAAATAGCCCCCCGCCACATCACCTTTTTCATTATTTTATTAATGCCCCTGAAACACTCCACACAGCATGAAACATTCACAGCGAGACACATGAGCCGCATTTAGTCATGCTTCCCAGAGAAGCTCCATAAACATACACACTACCTTTCAAACAAGTCCAGCTTTTATCTACAAAGACAAACAGATGTTGACTTACATGTAGGTCTTATTGCATTTATGTGCACACACAACACATGCATAACTCTTTTAGCCGGGGTAGTAAATCGATTGTACAGCTGAGTCGACGTTTTTAAATATATTAGGGGTTAAGAGCAGGGAAGCATTCTTCTTCCCTTTATTTTCTTCTAATAAATCCACAGCTCTGCTCAGAAAAAAGCACGGTGTTGTTTTTATTTCAACCTCTGGTGGTACACTGATGAAAAATTCATACCCATATCTCTCCCTCCCTCCCTCTCGCAGCTCTCCACCTCCTTCCTCTGTGTGAAAATGTGGAGGCAGGTTTTAATAGTAACCTGAACTAATATAAAACTCTCGAAAAGATGAAATGGGAAATGGCAAGAATGTGTCAGCTATGGCAAACTGGTTAAAGGCAAAACTTTAAAATGAAAGTAAATGGTGAATCAAAGACGAGCTTCTATCATATGATGTTTTAGCTGAGATGGAGATGATGAGTGTTCAGTTCATCGATTTGCACGCGCGATCCAGCTGAGCAACTTTCTGCATCACTAAGCAGATATGATTGTGTGCTTGCCACCGTCATTGCGTGGATTCAAAAGCAGCCTTGTGACCTGATGTGTGTTAACGCTGGTATTGCACTCCTGTATTGTACTTTGTATGAGGGACACAGAGTACAGCAGCTCATTTCAATGCGGTGTGTTTCTGGAGGCTATCCATCTTCTGGTGTCACTGCATGGAGGGAAGAGGCTCCAGGCAAATGGAGTGCAGGTGACTGTTAGTGTGTGTGTGGAAGGACTGCATGTCAAAAGACAGGAATGGAAGTTTTTTTCACTTCATAAAAAAACAAGTAGAGAGGAACAAAACCAGGCAGGACAAAAACAAAGAGCTTAGTCTGGAGACGTCATCTGTTCTTGCTTTCTTTATCTGTATTCTGCCTTTTGATACAGCTTAGAGTCCACAGCTGTGGATCAGCTACTGAAAAGCTACTCTGGTTCATCAGTGAGACGCAAAAGGTTGTTTTTTTTGCTGCTGGACACAAGAAGAAAATATCCACGGTTCTAATTTGTGTAGTATTTCAATTTCATCTTCAATATTTGATTTTTACATGCAATATTACTTTACAATCCTTGCCAGTATGACCTCTCACTTTTCTATTCTAGTTTTATTTTAGCGTACCAATTTCTGTTTGTAGTAATGTAACATATTTATGTCTTATTGCTTTTCTATAAGGCATTGCATTTATTCTCTTGTTATGCAATTTATTCTGAGCAATATCTGACAGACAAATTTCTTTTGGGATTAATACAACTCTATTTAATTATCTTATCAAGCTACAAGACAAGTCTGATTGAATATCTTTTACTACAATTTAAGGGTTCTTAGATGCCTCAGGTACAGATTTTATTATTATTGCTCTAAGTTTTTTTTTTTAACTTTAAATACAAGACATGGAGTTTGTTGAAGGATTGACGGATAAGCAAGGAACAGGACAGAAGCACTGAAGAGGAAGATTTGATTGCAAAAAAAAAAAGCAATGCGAGTTGCACAATTAATGGAACTAACAAAGATACGGCAAATAAAATGGAAAGCACAATTTTGACTTCCCACGATTAAATGCACTTGGTCAGCTGCAATATTGAAGTTTAAAATGTGCAGAGTGCAGTCAGTCATAATAATAAGTCACAATAATAATCTAAGCTTTATTGATCCCATTTTGGGAAATTCCTTCTCTGCATTGACCCATCCTATTCAAAGTTAACCTTAACTATACATACTAGGAGCAGTGGGCTGCCGCGGTGCAGCACCCGGGGAGCAGTCAGGGGTTAAGGGCCTTGCTCAAGGGCCCACAGTGGTGGTGACTGGGACAAGTGGTCGCTCTCACTTTCCCACCTCAACCTCTTGCCAGTCTGGGCTCAAACCGGCGACCCACCGGTTACAAGTTCGCTTCACAAACCACTAGGTCACCACTGCCCCCATCATGCATCTTTACTTTTGTGTCCATTTGTTTTGCATCTTTTGTCCAGATTGAGGGAAGGCGTGACTTATCCCGTATAAAATGTGCCCTACACTTTTTTAAATCCTTAACGTTTCCACTGTATTGCATTTAGTAATTTCTAGCCATAAAAATGATTGCTGGCACAAGCTCCATAATCATCACAGTTGCACAGAAAAATCAATAGATATTATCCCAAACTAAAATTATTACAGTTTGAAAGTGAGCTACTCACATTACACATCTTGATTTTGCTCTCAATCCAAGTCACTGACTGTATTGAATATCTACTGAGGAGAGCATCGCACACACAATGAGCTTACAGCATTGAAAACAGTAACTGATTTTTATTAATCGTTTCCTATAATATTGTGCACAGTATCCAGCAGCGTTCAGTACAACCTCTGTGCAGAGAGAAGCGTCAGTTTGTGTCAGAAGGTTTGGACAGGACTTGGCCTCTTCAGCCTTTCACTGAAGCACGCTGTCAGTGTGGGCTTGTGTTCATGCTGTTCTGTGGTTTATTCACTCACATTGGCGAGTGTTCAACCACAGAGTGTGTTTTAGACAGCTGGCACAGTTGGGTTGTGATATGGTGTGGTAAGGGGGTTTAAATCAATATCACTACTACTAGGGTATTTTTCTTCAGCTGTATACCAAACACATGTCAAAGAGTTAAACTAAAGTTCAACACAATGAACAGTTTTGTGTAGTTCATCAGACAAAACGCATCACACCAACACCAAAAACTGATTTTGTTAATATTGGAGAAGTTAATAAAATACATAACAACCCACTACAATCATGTTAGAACAATATACAGTACACAGAACAACAAAAGTGAGTATATTACTGTCCAATATCACTTGAATGTCAAATGATTCAAATTTGTATCACCTCTCAATAACTGCAGTATTTCTAAGTTTACAAGTAGATATTTTTTTCTTACGAATAATCACAAATACTTCATAAAGACCATATTGAAAAGGGGGAGCTGCAACAGAGCCAAAGGTGCAGGGGAGATGACATTTATAGATGGCACCATGAATTCCTGTGGATATACCAAAAAATAAGCTGACAAGATGACTTCCATTCTCCAGAAGCTTGGCAGAAGAGGAATATTCCAGCATGATTATGATCAAAAGCATACTGCCAGAACAAAATGCAAAAACTATAACGTAGCCAAGTATGTCGCCTGACTTGAACTCAATAGAATACCATTGGGATATTTTTAAGACAAAGATAAAGCAGCACAACCCCTCCAGGAAAGAGCAGCTGAAAAAAAACAATTGTCTCTGAACAATGTCAGAACATATGCCCAAAAAATTAGTGCAAGACGACTGAGGAGGACTGATTCTGTCATCAATAATAAAGGTGGACATACGAAGCATTGGAAAAATAAAATTTTTTAATCTCTAATAATATGTACTGACTTACTGCATTGAGTTCCTACTGTGGTGCCTGTATTCTTAATTTAGTGAATCTAAACTGTTACTTTACTTTTACATAAGAGCAAATACACTAATGAAATTACAATTTTGAATCATTTGGCATTTAAGTGCTACTGCACAGGGCTGTGCTCACTTCTGTTAGTTTGCTGAAAGCATTTCGAAGCAGTTTTCCGTACAATAGCACAACCTCGGTGTTGCAGACAATAATCAATTTATATCAGCTTGAGGGAAGCAGCTGGAAAGAACCAATTTATCTAATTATAAGGATGTTAATGCCACATGTATAAAATAATATAAAAGCTCTGGCAGTTCATTGACACCAAAGTTAACTTCTGGTGTTCTTCTCTGTTGAGAATAAATCTAGTAGATAAAAGCATAGAGGTAATTGGGGAGTATAATGACCAAATCCATCACTCTCTTATCAGCTTGTGAAAAAAAGGGCTCTCCCGGCTGTTTTCCCATCCTCAAAGATTTGACATAAATGATAAAGTCCTAAATGAAGCTCGTATCCGTTCAGCCTCCCTCGAGTCCAGCCTCACTTTTTTCCAATAATGAAAAAAAGAAATAACTCTGTTTCAAAAGTTGTCTAACTGCTTCTTTTTAATGACTCAGTTCAGACTCTGTGTTTATGTGCTTTCACACCAGTGGGACTGTCATTAATTCTCCAAAAGTAGCTGCAGACAGCAAAAATAAATGTATACACAAATACCTCAAATACAGAAAGAAGTTCATACTGTTTAATAGAAATGTATAAAAGTTTCAGGGTCCCTATATATCGTGTACAGTGTAAAAAGATTTGAGGTGTTTGTGATAACTACTGGTTTTCTGGATGTCTCTTAACCAAAACCAACGTCCATGTAACTAATTTCTCCCACTCAGCTGTAACTACTTCTTGATGAATAGGCATTCTTTTAAAAGAAAATGCAGCAAACCTCTTCTCAACACTTCAAAGTACTGAGTGTTTTCCACTGTTGACTTAAAAATTAATAAGATTTACTTTTGAAATGACATGAGTGATGTTTCAGTGGAGTTCAATCCAAATGGCCTCATGATGTTGCTGAAGTTTGTTTTTATTTACATGCAACTTTTAGTCAGAGTGCAAAAAGAAGTAAAGGGCGCCGTGTTTACCTGCTCTTCTGACAGCTGGGAGATGTGGTTCACAGCAGCGTACGACTCAATCTTGGGGTTAAAGTGGTTGATAATGGCCCTGAAAGACAAAAAAACAAGCACTTCTGAAATGATACAGAGAGGATATTTTTGTCAAATTCCAAGCTGCATTGCTAGTGTGCATGCACCTAAACATTACAGACATGTGATGGTAACACATCTGACTCCAAAACCATCAGGATTCAGTTACTGTTGTAACAGTCTTGATTTTAGGAAGACACTCTACAGGATTTTCAAACCTGGCTGCTGGGACTTAGTCCCACTCAGCCACAAGTGCATCAGCAAGGTCCAGTATAGGCATGTTGGGTGACTTATATGCTATATCAGCTGCACAGAGGTACAAAAGAAACAGGTATTCATGAAGCCTGAAGAAGCATTGTTCAACCTTAAGCTGTCATATTTTCCACACAAAACTGGAGCTATGCAAAGTGGATAAATCTTAAAACACTAACTTTTTGGCTTTGTCTGTTTGGGGAATCAGAATCAACTTTATTGGCCAAGTTTGTACACACAAACAAGGAATTTGACTCCGGTGTATCTTTGCTCTCTATGTACAGTAATTGGACTAAAAACTAAGTACTAAAAATGAGGTAAAAGAATGATAAAAAAAATAAGAGCAATATAAACATAAACATCCAATAAATAGCAGTATTTACAGTGTGTGTGCAAAGTGGCAGGGTTATTGAGGTAGTGTGGTACAAGTAGTGCAAATATGCATCAGTGTGGGTTACTGCACAGTGGTTCCTGAGTCTCCGTGACTAGTGAGAGTTCATCAGGGAAACGGCCTGGGGAAACCTAAGCTTCAGCTATCCATTGTTAGCCATATTAAAGTGAATAGAAGATCTTTTGGACCTCTAACTTTCACTACCATTGTCCTGTAAATGTCCGACTATATTTTGGTAACCAAAATTATGATTTGATGAACACTGCAGTGCGGCATCTTAAGAATGAGTGCCTGGTAATGGAAATTAATTATAAGCTGCAATCGAACAAATATTTCAAACTCGTTCTACTGTCTAACAATAGATGCAGAAAAATATGTAAATGAGAGTTAGATGGCTTCATGAGAATGTGGTCTAAAATATCTTACTTTGCTTCAGCATTAAGAATTCCACTAATTGGAATGGAGGGTCCTGGCCCAAGCTAAATAAAAGCACTGTCAGTCTTACCACAGTTTAATGTGGGTGTCACATTGTGTTAAAGCCATTTGTGGGAATATGTCTTGTGAAAACTAATAATTTGACGATATTCAAGGTGTGAAGGTTAGAAAAGTTCTAACCAATACCAGTTAGAGACAGTCTGTTAACACCAAAACTCATCTCTGGTCAATTCCATCTCAGTGCCTCCTTCATATTGTGTGAGCTCACCAGGGAGTTTCAGATATAAATTCAGAGGCAATATTTTCCAGCATTAGCATTAATTTTCTAGGAAATAAACTGCTTTATAGCTCAGATATAAGTTGATGCAATAAGCACAGCTGAGAGATTAAATGGCTTATTTTGTACTGGCTTAGAGTGCGTCATCTATCAAACAGTTTATGGTGACAAAAATGCAGAGAATTCTCAGTAGTGGTAATTCTGCTGTCATTTACGTGTGGGGAGTCAGTCTATAGAGAGACAAACTGATGGGAGTAAAATGGAATTGGTGCCTTCATTAGAGTTCATTACAACACAGCCTCTCTGGGTTCTTTATACTTCTCTGCCTTCATTCATTTATTCATCTATTCTTTCCATTATTGCACTGTTCATATTCTTACTCTCTGCCTTCCCTTCAACCCTGGTGGCTGCCTTTACACAGTGTGGTGGATGAATCCTCCCGTTAGTATTGTTGCCCTTAGGGGCCTCCAAGCCAGGGTGACCCCACAGAGGATCATCTCCTCACAGAAGATGGAGGGTTAAAGAGAGATTACAGGGGAAAATGATGGAGAAGAGCACGTGTGTTGGGTTGGAGTGAAGGACAAAACAGCTTTAAATCTATCAAATAGAGGGACCCAGGGGATGTGAAAAAGGCTGGGATGGAGTTTTACAAATGTTGTAGTTGCAGTTCCCTTCAATCCACTCATTTCTTTTTTTTTTTAAGATTTATTTTTGGCCTTTTATGCCTTTATGAAATAGGACAGTGGATAGAGTCAGAAACAGGAGAGAGTGGGGAAGGACATGCGGTAAATGCCCAAGGTCGGAATCGAACCCGGGACAGCCGCTATGCCTTAGCACTTAGGTCACGCGACATAACCATTAGGCTATCGGGGCACCCCAATCCACTCATTTCTAGTTCTAAAGACACAGTATTAGTGTGTTAGGAGTGTGTGTATGTTATTACCGAACATTGACAAGGGCATGTGTGACTTTACTGGCTGCCTCCTTCCATTGGCCTGTGTTGGTTGATACTCTCAAAACTGCAAGGGAGAGAATGACAGAAACAAACAGAATTAGATGCACCTGTAGAGGCACAGCAGCGAGCAATTACATGCCTTGACAAATATAGAGCTGTGGGAACATAGGGCTGTGGGAACATAGAGCTGTGGGAACATAGAGCTGTGGGAACATAGAGCTGTGGGAATATAGGGCTGTGGGAACATTGGGCTGTGGGAATATAGGGCTGTGGGAACATTGGGCTGTGGGAATATAGGGCTGTGGGAACATAGGGCTGTGGGAATATAGGTACGCTCCCGAAAATAGCACAGGGTACAACAGATATATTTCCAGGGAGGCACTGAAAAGCAAAGGACATGGCTAGGACACACTTGGGGTCTTTTCCAATATCCATCATATCATATTACATAGTACGCCCGAAAAAGATTTAGTGTGTTCCAATACATATCAAATGCAATATGTCAAACATTCCAGGTTTTGCAGTATACAAGCGCTAGCATGCTTTTCTGGCCATTCTAACCCTCAATCTCCTGCACAGTTGCATCACATCTGTCATGGTGTCTTGCAAGAGTATAAACAAGCTTGAGTCACTGAGCGCACAGACAGATGACATCTCATTCAGCACAACAGACTGTGATGAATATATGAGCAAGATGGTCAAAATTTGAGACAAAGTAGCCTCCCCAGTTGTATACATACTGCAAACAGTATGTAATTTGCAAGGAAAGTTGCAGGCCATTTTGTTGCAATAATCTGTGATAAATGAAGTGGTGGTTAAAATAAACAAATGGCAAACTTACAAGTTACCTTACTCATAGTTCAGACCACTGACTGACTGTTGACTTCAGAAACTTGGGGAGTCACAAACTATTACAACAACTGGTGTGTCCCAACCTGTCCATATTTGTAGCACAGTTCTGTATTTGCAGCATTTTTTCAAAGCACCTGTGCTATCAATTTAGTGAAGAAGTCTTCTTAACTTGCTTGTGTTTTATCTCTTTGTGTTTTCTCAAGCTGCACTATATTGAGCTCTCAGGACCACGATACTACAACAGTGTTTTCTCACATACCCATACAGTAGAGGTTGTCGAAGACCTGGTGCATTCGTACAATTTCATAGTACAACTCATCGTAACTGTTGGACGTGGGCAGGAACGTATCGCCGTATGTTATGAACATGTTGAACAGGTTCACTACCTGGATAAGGAGACATACATTGGGATGAGCTGACCGGTGTGGCCCAACAAGAGAAAAACATGTCAAAAATAGGCATTCTGGAGGGAAATTAAATTTATACTGCATTCTGTTTCTGCATACGTGGCATGTTTCGCTGTTTTAATCCCCTCTGACAAACTAATAAAACAACTCTTGTGCGTGATTCCAAACACTCATACAGCTGGGCTACAAGCACCACCACTGTTACAGCATCTGTGTCTCCTCTTACTACAAGATCATACACAGTACAGTATGTCTTTAAAACTAATTTCATTCTGTCAAGCTCCAGTCTCCATGTTTGTCACTATGTGTGTGTTTCTCACCAGTAAGGCCAGGTGAAAGATGTTGTGCTTGGCCAGCAGTGTGGTCTCATTTGACAGCAGGAACTTCAGCAGGTTGATGAGAGCTATGCAGAGGGAGACACGTTTGCATTAAGGAAATACTGTGGAGCGTTGGTAATCGTCTACCAGCAGAGGCATATGGCAGCAGTCTGCTTTCCTCAGTGTGCATCTTTATTAAGGCAGATAATGGAAACACAGGAGGGGGGAACCTTTCAACACCAAATCAAGCTTGTTCACAAGCTTTTACTGAGGAAAATAAAACCCATAAGAGGAGCCAAAATGTGCACACACAAAAAAAGCCCTGAACAACTTCCACCACAACTTGGCACAACAATATGCTGAAAGAAGATAAACACAATTGTTGCTTTAATTTGGGTCATTTTTTCTCTCCAGTCCTATTTCATGGTATGTTATTATCACCACCAGGAGGAGAGGTTGGTGTTATTCAGGGAATTAAGCTGATTATTGGTCTGATTAGAGGAATCTGTATTCTAATGAGACACTGTGATGAGGTTATTACAAGCTGAAATGTTACCCTATTGTGTGTTGACCAGGCTGAAAACAAGGCCACCAGGATGGATTGTGCTTTCTTTAGAGACTCATTAGCCAATCTCAATGATGCAATACATTTCCAAAACAACAGGCCCAATGACTTCAGGAGGAAATTGGTTTTGTTTTGCAAAAGCAGTACCTAGTCACTTAGCTCTTGAGGAGATGTCTACTAAATCAAAAAAATCCATAGATTTAAATTATGAACATTTGGTTCTGGACTTGGTTGAGTTAGCTCGAAGATGTTTCACCTCTCATCCAAGAGAACAGTTCTAAACTGACTGGTTGGGAGTTCCAGATTTTATACTCTTCAGGAGCCATTAACACTATTGAAACTTCAGTCTGCTGGGTGAGTGTTTCCCCTCCCTCACTATGCGAGTTGTTAGGTCATTCCCTCTCACAATGGGATTCGTTGGGGACCCTTGTGGCCAGGTGAGAACGGTGCCAATGAGGGTCAACACTCACCCAGCAGACTGGAGTTTCAATAGTGTTAATGGCTCCTGAAGAGTATAAAATCTGGAACTCCCAACCAGTCAGTTTAGAACTGATGAAGCCTCTTGGATGAGAGGTGAAACATCTTCGACAAACTCAAGGAAGTCCAGATGCTACGATTGAAACTACAAGGATAACCATGACCTGGATGACTGAAAATCTTTACAGACATCTCAGTAGTAAAATAAACTAACATGATTATTTCCAAGACATGTAAAAAAAAAAAAAAAAAAGGTAAATGTGCTCCTCATCACAGAGATCTGAGAGGCTGTACTTTGAGCTAAATGGTACCATCGGCAAGCTAGCATGTAAAAACAAGGATCAGCATGAAAAAATGCTTTAAACCACAAAGGTGCTGGGATGTAAATTACAGGAGATTTGCAAAGTTTGCTGCAGAACAGTAGGCAATTACTCACATACATACTGCCAACTAGATTAAAAATCACTGGCCAGAGAAGTAATATTAAAATCACCTCACATCCCCCAGTGAAAAAATGGTGCTTAATTCTGATTTAAAAAATGACACTATAGAGAAAGTGAGGTATCTTTACCTGACCAAAGCTCTCTCCAGGTGTAGTGTAATCTGATTCTGCATTTCTTCTGGTAACAGAGAAGTTTGTGGATGATCTGCACGCAACGTCTGCACAGGAAATTAACACATAAAACTGGTTAACACAGTTGAATAGAGGATGAGTGGTCATAATGTGTGTGTAAGATGTAATTTAATGTGTTCTCACAAGTATAAATCCATGGGGAAATCCTTCATCATATGAGTGACGATAAACTCCACCATCAGATCTACACAAACGGTTACAGAGGAGAAAAAATTAACTGTTAACCTTGAAACAACACCTGTAATGTCAATGGACAGAAAAATGGAGCAAAAAGAATACAACAGCTTTCTAGTTACTAAATGTTACAGTGTGTAAAACTGTAAAACAAAGCAAATAAAGAAAAACATTTAAAACTATTTAGCATGGATGAAAAAATCAGTTCACTTAAGAATTGCAAAAATACAATTCTGAAATTGTTCACAAATGCCGATATTTGATTTTTGTGATTCCATTACACAATTACTTGTGTTGATAATTTACGAAAAATTGGAACATTATGGCTCAAACTTAATGTCAAACATCAGAGTCAACACTTTTAAATGTTCTTCGTACCTAGAACAGCACAGACAAGTGGCCGTGAAGGGATGTTCTTGTCCACTGCTTTTTTCCTGTGCCTCATAGGCTGAAAAAAAACACTATTAAAATACACAGTAAATTTTCATAATTTAAGAAACATTAAAAAGTCAAGTATGTCTCGCCAAGTATACAGTTTGTGAACCTTATTTGAAATGCATCTCAATATGCACATCCCTTAAATAATATGTCAAATTTAACAAACATATTAAAAAGTCATGGACTTTGTCGTGGTCACAACAATCACTTTCACAAATACCTGAAAAAGTACCTGTATACACATGCAATACGACTTAAAAATAACAAAAATATATCTTGTCATTAACTGACATGTTGGGAAAAATATTGTATACTTGTGTTGCTGTCCCCACGACTACACCCACACTAACACATTTTCCTTTTAAAAATAATCAAAGGAAGAGCAGCAAAGGTGAAAGTAAAACCAGAGATGCCCTTAAGTGCACAACTCCTGCTAGTATAGACACCAAGGTAAGTAATGCCTGTAATTTGTTATCCATGTTGAATTAACTACTGGTAGTCAAGGCTGATGTCTTTGTTTTCTTCCACAAAACAGTGTGACGAATCCGCTAACAAAACTTAGTGACAGTTGAGATCCAATCAGAAAGCAAACATGTGTGTCTGCGTATTCCACAACTCTCCACTTCTACCCATCCAGACTACAATGCAACACAAAATAATATTATCATAGGGGACACTTGGCATAAACATACCAGATGTTATGTGTTTGAAATGTAGCCTAACAGATTCAAATGTAGCCTCTTAATCAGCACTGTTCCCTTGCTCACTATTAATCACAACCATGAACTCACCATTCTGTGGAGATTGACTCTGAAGTTCATATTGTCATCATGAAGAAAGGCGTCAGCATACTGGTCCTAACACACAGAGGAGGGTTAAAAACAGTGTTGGAGATGGATGTAAATGTTGCAACACTACTGTGGTTCCTACCTCGGCTATGCAGGTGAGAATGATCAGGCACAGTCTGGCACTGTTGAGTCGGTGCTCATCTGTAGACACACAATTAATGCTTAAAAGACTGCAAAAATGTTATAAAATGTGATAGCAACAGTGCAACATTAGATATTTATTTGCCACCGGTGTCTGGAACAAGTGTATACTGTAGGAGCACTACAGGACAGAGATGGAGGATAAAATGAACAACAGAATGAAAAATTGTAGGAAGGCAGAGTGACAAAGACAAAGGAGAGGACATGAGGCTTTGTGTTTACCTTTAGTATCCTGCATTACAATGGAGGCGTACTTGAGGAAGGTGATGAGAAGGTTGCTGGTCTGCAGGTTGGGATCCAGGGGCAGTTCTGGGTTGTTCATCACTACACAACAAATGTACAAATAACACTTTAAATTAAAGCTGCAAGCAGCGTTGAACAGGCCTGTGCTGCACCACCACAGACACGCCGTTTGAGCATGTACAGAGTAGTTAGACAGCACTTCTTGTTTCATGGCGAAGCGTTAAAATTCAGAGGGCCGCCATGGCCACGCCCTTTGAGTTTTGCAGAAAATTTTGATGACCTTTCATCATTAAGGCCTGTTGTGTATATATCGGCCAAATTTGAGGTCTGTTGGAGTTACCTCCGATCTGAAGTTAACCCAAGAAAATGACCAAAAATGACCAAAAATCTCACAATTAATTCATGACATAATGGCAGACTTCCTGTTGGGTTTAGGGTATGACTCCAAGAGGCTTTTTTGTGGGCCCTGGCATGCTACATATGCCTACCAAATTTTGTAGATGTAGGTGAAAAGTCCTGCGGGGGCTAATTTCGCAGGGGGCACTATGGAGCCATTTTACCACACACGTGCAAATCTCATAAAATATCTAATTTTGCAGCACTTCAGATGTATGTGCAAATGTTTATGCGTTTTTGAGCATCTTTAACCCCTCAAAAATACAATTCATTTGACAGGAGAAAGTATAATGTTAACAGAATAATTCCTTGCATTCCAATAGGGTCCTTACACCGCTTTCGGTGTTTGGGCCCTAATAAACATAATTGCTGTGTTTACAACAATAAAACTGGTACTTTTGTGATTTTTACGAACAAATAAGGCAGAACAGTCACAATTATTCAAACTGTGAATCCGGTATTGAGTCAGACAGTCCTTATATATAATATATAATGACTTCCCAAAACCCTGAACTAAAGTCTGCCATCTAAAAGCAGGAATAACAAGAGTTGTCCTTGTTTGGGCGGAAGCAGTGCTCATTCAAGCAATAACAAAATGTGATGTCTTTGTCCCATTACTGTAGCTACTGTATATCGCTGTGTTGTCTAGACAAGCATCTTCACCCATTTAAAAATCTCTGCTCTCATACATTCAGCTTGTTTCATGGATAAATAATGAGCAGGTCATTTCTATCTCACTCCTCCCCACAACACCCCTACTGGTTTCTTTCTTCTTCAGATCACAGCAAGTCCAACAGAAAATAAGATTTCACACTGTTAGAAACATATCACATGAAAGGAAATCTATACTCCTGACATGTGAATTTAAAGCACATGTATGTGGAACCGTTTCTGGTCTGAGTATAAATCCTCATAACATGGCATGGTGCACATTGCATGTGAAACATTCATCTGTATTTGAAGCTGGAGGTAAATATTTTATATAGGAAATGGCTCTTAGGTTTGAAGCAAAGGAGGGGAAAGGTAGCCAGAGATAGAAACATGCACCTTTTAACAGTTACAGCATGTGTGAATGCTAAATGGCCTGTCTTGCTCGTGCTAGCAACAACATACGGCTTCCACAAAACCTGAAGTGACAGCCATGCACTCACTTTCAAAGGGAGATTAGGAGCTACTTGGTATGGTGTAATAATCAGATTATTTAGATGTAATAAACTCACATGAGAAGTGTTATTTGCTGTATATGAGTAACTTATCAAATAAACTTAAAAAAAACTAGTGCTTATTTGAAAGCACTGCTGGTGTAGGTGCATTTGGTCCTCTGTACGAGAGTTTGTCCGACAGGTTTTTAAAAAGGCATAAAAACATTCAGATTAAATGGAAACAACTAGGTGGAGACCCTTGACGCTCAAAAGCTTTGTTCCATTTTCAGCCCCTTCAGGTGTTTTGAATTAATCAATATTTCTAGTATAGTACAAATCTGTGTGAAACTGAGGCCGTAGTCTAAAACAAATGTAAACACAAGCTCGCCTTCCCTGTGAGCTCTGGTGTCATTAGAAGTGAGAAAACACAATAACTGATTATTGAATCCAGTGTTTATAAGATGCAGTTTCATCTACAAACTACACTAATCATTGCCTTAAATTACCAGTGTCTAGAGTTAAGTGCCATCTAGCGGTGAGGTTACACAACTGAATACCTTTCCTGCACCTCTCCCTTTCTTAACCACTTCAACAAAACGCCACCATTTGGTTTGTCTGTTCTGGGCTACTGTAGAAACAAAGGGCAACATGCCAAGCTCCTTGAAGGACCCATTCTACATTAAGGAAAACCCAGTGATCTGTACAAGTTATTATACACTGACGAAAACATAACTGTGAATACTACATTCCGTTTCTGCTGATAGATCCCTGTGAATCCTGCATACTAGACCTTTCAAAAAAGACTAGAAATAAATACTCACGCCAATACATGACATCAATTTCTTTAAAAAAGAAGCCAGAGTTAATTAAACCAGTTTAAACCTGTTGGGATCTGCAATTTCATTTGATCACTGTATTTTAACTCCTGTCTGCATTAAAAGTGTGACATCAAGCAGTAAGACTTTCCCTCACAAACCAATGAATAATGTCGAGGACACTGTGTATGTTTTCTATCTTTGACTTAATAAAATATGAAAAAGTGTATGGCTTACTGTCGAGGGAGGGCGGCGTCGTGCCAAGTGGTGTTGTAGGCGTGGTTGGAGTAGGGGTGGTGGGCGTGGTTGGGATGTCGATCTCAGGGTGGCTCTGTTGAATGATCACAAACGCATTTAAAGTTATTAATGGTAAATAACTGTCCTGTACCGAAAAAAAATGCAACAATGCAGCTTAGGAAGGATTTACAACTAGAAACAGGGGGAAAAAAGGAACAGGCTACTTTCTAGTGGAGACATTATCGTCAGAATTGCAAACCATCTACAACATGATGCATTAATCATTACTGCTAATTTATCTTGAGCTTTGGAAATAAATGGTAATGCTAATAAGAGAAGTTTTGTGAGAAAGAAATGGCCCTGAAGTACAGTGTTATGGTTGCTGTCACAACTTCACTGGACTTATCCTCACTAGTTAGTTAGTCATGATAACTCAAACACAGTATGAAATTCCTGATAGGGAATTTAAAAAAAAGTGAAAAATTAAATGGATTGTATCACTAGAGATTTTTAAAAGTGAAAAAGTAGTAAAAGCAGCACTTATGTATAAGATCTACAGGTAAACTGATGCATGTAACAGTCAGAAAAGAGTAGTCTAACTCATGTCTTCTAGTTTTGTCCATCATTACTGGATGTCAAATCAAAACAGACACTATGATGAGCAGAAGATTTAAGATTATAAAGCGTTCTACAAACAAACTTTTATGGAAGTAGTAAGGGAGAAATTACCTTCCACTGCACCTCTAACAAACTTTCCAAAAGCATCCAAAAAATTTAAGCATATGAACATAAAAAATTATGTTTCTTACTTGTGCTAATACAGTGATGAAGTTGCGGTTAAGGTGCACAGCCTCGTACAGTGCCAGCAGAATCGCCTCATTTGTCCTTGAAATGACAGAGAAGACAGTCTAAGTAAGCACACTGGTTTCTGAAATAAAATCTGCACATCTTCGCATAATGTTGGACTGAGAGGCCTTAGGCTTTGATCCAGTCAAGCCCAGGAAAAGTGGAAATGCAATGTGGTGCTTAAAGTTTATTACCACTGGCTTCATGTGTCAGCAGGTCACTTTTTTAATTTTCTGTGTCATTAACTACTGCACAAAGTGTGTACGAAGTAATGCATAAAATTTCTTTACATCAATTTGTTTTTTATGTTGATAAATGAGTTAATCTTAAGAATGTAAAACAACAGTAAGCACGGTTTACAGATACAAATAATTGGCTGCATTTTTTTATATTGTAATCACCAATATTTTCAGTCATTCATTTAAAATTAAAAGAAAGGGACGACAGCAACAACAATCAATTCTTGAGTGCAAATGTTAGGAGTCTTTAGTGTGTGTGTCTAAGTTGTAACTGTCAAGAACTTATTTTTTATGCTGCTGCCTCAGAGTCAATGTGTGTAAATGTTACCGCCAACAAAAGATAAAGTCATGGCTTCAGTCAATCAAATCTGTATTATAGAAGTTAGTTTTTGTTTTTATCTATTCTTCTTTTTTTTTTTTTGCAAAAACAAGATAAAGCATTAGAGTTATAGTGTCCACTGCAGTAGTAGTTTTCCCCTAAGTCTACATTTAATAATCCCATGGAATAGAGAGTTCTTCCATGTCAGATTTCTAGAAGTATTCAGACTGTTTGCGGTGGTCAGTTTTATCATGTTTGCTTTATTTATCTTTCAGATGTGTCTAGAACTTTACAGGAACCCACCAGTGGCAAATTGGATTGAATGGACATTGTTTAGAAAAGCACACACTTGTGCAAATTAACCTGAGAAATCCAGCAAGAAGACTGTTGGTCAGGGAAAAGATCAAGAACTCAACAGTCTCAGTAGCACTTTATCAATCAGGCCTTTATAGTAAAGCAGCTAAACTTAAGCCACTCTGAGTAGAAGTATATGACAGCCTGTTAAGAGTTTCCCAAACAGCATGCAAAGGCCTTTGACAGGATGAAGAAAAAGATTTTTATGATCTTATGAGACAAAAATCAATTTTTTTGTGTAGAACTTCAACCATCACATGTACCACACATGTACAATGTACAATACAATCCCTACAGTGATGGCAGCACCATACTATGGGTGTGCTTCTCAGCCGCAGGAACAGTAAAACTGGTCCGAATTTAGGGAAAGATGAATGCAGCCAATTACAGAGAAGTCCTTAAAGAAAACCTGCTCCAGAGTGAGCTGTGAGTGGGATGATGGTTCACCTTTCAGGATGATAAAGACCCAAAACATACAGCCAAGACAGCACTGCAGAGACTTGAGTGGCCCAGCGAAAGCCCAGATTTAAACCCCACTTTGGTATTAGGGGTTTTTGAGTGTAGATCAATGGGCAAAAATGCTGATTTTATCCATCTAAATTTAAATCTCCAACACAATAAGTGTGTAAAAACAGAAGGGGTCTGACGTCTTTTTGAATTTACTGGATCTAAATGCTAAATCTATGCAGGCAGATGTCTCAAATTTTACCAGGAAAATAGCATTTTACTGATTAAAGGAGGTCCTGACAGATGAACCCAAAGATACTTAATACTGTATGTAATGTACTGTATATTCATGCCGTGGGGAAAAAAGGCATTTTAAGCTCTACTCCATAATCTCATACTGTTTGGTTGAACTGTAAAAGGCAGCAGCAATAAATTCTCTCACGGAAAGTGGAGACAACAATGCGCCCAACTGATTGGTAAAAGCTGAATTGACTTGGTACTTACTGTACAGAGAGCTTCTCATCAACATCTGCTATAAACATGCTGCCCACCTGTGAACAGGAGAAGAATCTATCAGCAAACTATATTAAAGACATCATGAAATCATTTCTATTCTAAAAAAATATGAAATGGGAACATGATCTTACCATACTAGTGAGGGTGGAGAAGAATCCACCCTGGTTCTCCTCCTCTTTGTCTTTGTATTGTCTAAAAGAAACAAGAACAATGAGAGATAAAAACAAGATGGACAGAAAGTGGGAAGTAATGAGAAAGTGGAGAGAATGACAAATAAATTTAAGACAGGTAAACCACACAAACAGCAGAAGCAGACATGTTTTCACTCAAACACAGCACTTGTAACCTAACACACGTTTACCTAACATCTCCTCCCTGTCCCTGCAATTTATTATCTACGGGGCACTCGGTTTGTGCACAAAAACAATGAATTGTACAGAGCCGTCATCAATCACTTTGATGTGTCTGTCTATGCACGTAGACAGACAAGACCTCCTTCACGAACAGCATTTTAATTTTCAAACCTTGCCTCATCCAAAAAACATTACAAACCACCGAAAAAAAACTGTCAGATATAAATAACTAAAAGTATAAAGGGCCTTGTTTTTTCAGGGGAATAGAAATAGAACATTTGCGGGAGACATCAAACTAAACTGATGACGCCAGCGGCCCCAGCACACCAAACGCTGCATCATTAAATACACTTTTTTTTGACACATGGAAATTTAAAGATCTCACCTGTTATATTCTGTCAGAGCTTGGTGGACAACCATACCCATTCCCTGGGAGAAAAGAACATCCAGTGTTTCAATAAAAACCTGTGACAATCTGTTTGATGTGAAGACCGCCTACACAAGACGGGCTACTCATTATTCTACAGCTTAGAAGATACAGCGAGTGACAACATACTTACATCGAGTGTTGGTTCATCATCCACAATGGAGAGTTTCACAATGTATGGATTCACAGACTAGAAACAGAAAACCAGTGAAATAAGAAGACACACATATCAAAGTTAAAACTTCACTAGTGGTTGATAGTATCTTCGTATCTCAGTATATACAGTAACAACAGACCAGAGCTGTTCAGGCTAAGGGGTCTCTTGAATAAAGATTCAGTAATGCAACTAAAAATACATCATCTTCTTTTTTATAAATGGAAAGTTAATATCCTGCAGGATAAATGCAAGCACATTAAATTTGTATCAAGCAGTCCTGTTGATTCACAAAATAACCCAAGCCAAAGATTTTATGAACATCCAGTGCATAACAGAAATGTCCACATGCTGATTCAGCTGATAAAACCTCCCTGATGTTTTCATGGATGTACTTTTTTTTCCCCTCTTCCAGCAACAATATGACAATTTGAATTTAAGCTTAGCAACATTATTTCTGTGGAAACCGTGTTATCAAAACAGGCAAATCAATTTTTTAAGGCGTGTGTCCTTACAGTGTACTGTTTGGGGAGCATATATCACCATACATATCACCATTCTAATCGTTGTTGTAAGATATGATACGATGTGAAAAGGAGCGACAATTACAACACCAGCCCTGTTCTGAAAAGTTTAGATTCTCAGCTAGAAGCACTCGGAATGGCTGCACAAAAGATGCAAAACACTCTGAAAATACGCTCTCCACATTGGGAACAACTGAAAAAAGAAGATGACACTCAGAAAGAATACTATACGGGCACTCAGCTTTACTCTTACTTATTATTTATTCCTTTGTCTTTGTCTTCGATGTGGTGTGACACACAATTTTCTAGAGACAACACACCAGTACTGTACGGTACTGTAAGACAAAACTTCAGGAACTGCTTCTATTGCATCCCCTACTGTTGAGACATGACAACAGCACGTTTATCAGATTCTGACTCATGGCAGAAAAGAAAAGCAGTAAAGAAAAGGAGGGCTAAGGATTGTTTTTGGAAGCACAGTTAGTGTCTATTGAGTGACTCTCAGGCAGGCTTTATACCAGAGTATATTTTTGCCTCCCTGCTGTGCAAAAGACTTTAAAGGATTAGAGAAAAAGCACAGTCACCAGTCAGCATATGCACAGTTAAATACACACCTCATATTTTCTATAGTTGACCAAAAGAGCCAGAAGCACCACAGCATCGTAACCATGCTGCCCTCTGCTGGATACATCTGACAGAATCTGAGCAGGGGAGAGAGGGAGAGCAGGTTTTACCAAAGTGGGAGGAAAGACAGATTTAAAATACAACAACAAAATTCCAGAGTTACACTCGCTAGGCTAAACACTTACCTGTAGAATGGCTTCAAAGATGCTATTGATCATCACATATTCCAGTATAGTGTTTTGGCTAATATTGTCTGTCACCTGTAAATACATGTTTTCACATATTTTAACAGCACAACAAGCATTTCTTTAAGCGTGTGACATTATAATTCAGTATGATCTGTCTCACCGTAACCAAACACAGCAACAGTTTGAGGCAAAGGCTCTTAAGACTCTCTGAGCTGTCTCCACAAAGAAGGCTGTCCAGTCTCTCCATCAGATCCTGTAGGAGACACGGACACAAGAAACAATGTGAATGAATTATAAAGAAGCCGTCTTTCCCTTTATCGCTTTATTATGAAACTATCTCACTCAGTTCTTATCACTGAGAGTCCCACACACCTTCATCCTTTGCTCAGCCTTGTCAAATCCCATGAGCATGTTGATGATGTCAAAGCCAGACGCTGACTTGTTCTTCTGGTGAACCCCTCGGAAAAGTGCACAGAGTGTCTGGGAAGAAAGACGGGGAGCACAGAGGTTGCTAAATCAGACAGGCTAGCAGTAGTATGGTAGTACTGGTGGTCATGGTAATATTAAAATGTTATTGTTACTGTTTCTGCATGAAAGAGCAAAGCAGTTTGTTGTCTTTCCTTGTTATGTAATTCAGCTCAGCTTTAATACTGTCATCGTCATACACTGTCCTCCTCTCACCTCCATGCCCTTAACATGGTGTTCTTTAAAGCATGCAGACATTTACAGACATATGTCTCAGTCTTGTCTCTATATTTTCTTTTGCACATCACATCACCTATTTTTCTTTTCTGTGGTCTCACGTTAGCTTTTCATAGTTTTTACCACACTTTTGTCTCATTTAAATAAAAGGGGAAAACAGAAAGAAGATAATCTAAGATAATAAGATGCTTCTAATGTGATTTATTTATTTTTAACCTTTATTTGACCAGGAAGTCCCCTTAAGATTATAATCTCTTTTTCAAGGGAGACCTGGCCAAGAAGGCGCACCGTTATAAAGTTACAGGGGATTATAAAATCTGCCGTGACAACAATTGACACAGGACAAAAGTAAAGCGCATTAAAAGAATCAAGGCTTCAAGATACACACACAGAAAAACAGCTTATGAATACCAATTGCACCCTTCAGCTACACACCTTTTGATCAGAGAATTTAACTCTCCCAATGAGACTAAATCATTAAGCCGTAGGGTATTTCTAAAGGTTTTTCCAGGCCCAGGGTGTAAAATAGGAGAAGGCCATTCTACCAAGTTCAAAGCAAATGTTGGGCAAACTGTTTAGCAGTCATTTAGAGCAGTGAGAATTATAACAGCTGCTGGTAAGTGATAGAAATTTTAAAAAGAAAGAAGGGACTGCTTTGTAAAAAAACTATACCGCTGATGTTGTCTCTTTAGGCTTAATGAAGGCCAAGAAACCAGATAAAACATATAAAACATAAAAACTATAAGACAATGAGTCTAGACAGTGAAGAGTAGAGGCAGCGGCATGCATATAAATAACATCCCCATAGTCTAAAACAGTGGTTCTCAACTGGTGGGTTGGGACCCAGAAGTGGGTCGCGAAGCCATTTTTACAGAGTCGCAGAAGCATGCCCACCTCAAAAAAGTAGTGGTATAAAGTCTTTTATTTTAAAGGATGTGTTTCTTATGACACAGTTTGCTTTCAATAGCAGGAGTTGCCCACTGTTACCCTCTAGATTTGGCTCTGCCAGCTTATTGGAGAAATTTATGCTAAAACGTGCCAAAAATGTACCAAAATGTGCTCAGAATCTGTCAAAATGGGCCAAAAATATACCCAAAACTAGGCAAAAGTGTCCAAATATACCAAAACGAGCAAAAAAATAAGCCAAAATTTTCCCAAGCTGTATCGAGCTTGTATTTGTGTACACACAAATAAACCTTAATTTGTTAACAGGAACAGTAAACTTCAAAAATTTGGGTCGCGACTGGACCAGTTGAGAAACACTGGTCTAAAACATTATACTGTGCATGTGTGATGATCATATGCATGATGTAATATGCAGCTTAAAATTCATGGGTTCCTCCAGAGCTGTAGTTACCTGCAATGCATTGACCACTTTGATCTGGTGCTCCTCTCCCAGAGCCTGAACGCAGTGATGGAACAAAGAGTTGATGTTGTCTTGAATGCGCTGGACCTCCTCCCCATCTACGCTCTCCAACTTCGACTCCAGGTACTCAAGGTTCACCTGAAACAAAGGAGAAGGGACAGGAGTGAAAAAAAGAAAGGCAGGAAAAGATAATTTTGAGTTGCAAGAAGTAGAGGTGGATCAATATACATAAGACAATATGATTAGTATTCACTTGACAATTTCACAATACCCTCCTGTTAAAAAGGCAGCAGTTTGACCAATTAGAAATGCGGTGAAGCAGAGCAGCTGCACAATCAATGCAAATTATACCACATGACAAGTCCTATGCTGTGGACTAATCTGTGCAATGTTTAGACTGCATCTAATCAGTACTTCCTCTTTTTCACCGCTTACTGTGCGCCATCTACAACCACAAATAAATGCTGAATGGTTACGAATAAACTACTAATAAATACCATATTTCTCTGGGTAATAGCAATTCAATGTGTTGGCATGCGTTCTTCTTAAAGATAATGTTTTCTTTAAGTCTCCATTTGCATTACTGCTACTATTGCTGCAGTTGCAACACCCACAGAGTACCATGACAGATTTCCTGTTATGTGGAACACATCTTTACTATACCTTCATAAGAAACAGCTCATCCCAGAAGCGAGGGTTGTTTTTAGCTGGGTCTTCTTTCTACACCAAAGCAGCAACAACACTGTTAACACTTAAACATACGTTTATTGGTCTAAACTGATATTCTTCAAGTGTGATACTTACTGCAAAAATCTCATCATACATCAGAACCACCTTCTCTTTCAAGGGTTTTTTAGAGGACGACGTCCTCCTCAGCAGCCCTGCCTTCTTCTCAACCTGAGACATCACTAAGTCTGGATAGAAAGACACAGTGGGTAAGAAGTATGTATATAATGTAAAAACAAGAGGAATAAATCTCCAAGATTTCTTTCGTTTCGGTAAAGCTGATAATATTATGTATTGTTTAATCAAATCCAAAGAAAACACCAAAAGCAAGAAGAGTTGGGCTGAACTTTATAAACATGTCACTACAAAAAAATCTGTATTTCTCCAGGGACTCATTTCAGCGGTGGTACGCAACTCAATTGTTCACTGCTCCAGAATGGTTTATGTGGCTAAATAAGCCACAGTGTTCAACTTCATAATTATGAAGGCATGTTTTAAATTGTTTTATTTTATTTTATTATATATATAGTTTTGTCTTTAATGCGTTTTGTGGGCAAGTTCTTTTATTTTCTCCACCCCAGGAGCAGAGCCCTTGGAGTTAAGCGACAGTTAACACGAAGTTTACATCAACTTAGTGGCATCTACAGTCTCTCTAGCTAATATGTCAGTCTAAAGCCTTCTGCCGTCCACAACATGTACACACCTGTCATACCAGTTTTTGCTTTGTTTTTTCACAAAAGAACAAACTACCTTTACTGCATTACCAAACCATGCAGCCAGGTGACCAAAACAGCTTGTTTTAATTACTACTTTACAAACCTACTCTGCTCAGCAGTACATAAAAGCTCAAGACTAACATTAGCAACTATATACTCGACTGGCCAAGTGAAATATTTAAAAGATATTGTAGTCATTTACAAATCAGCGAGGTTTTAAATTAGGTTAGCAGAGTAATGCATTACAAAAAATGAATGTTTGAATAAACTGGGTAGTACGTCTGCATGTGAGCTAAGGTGCCAGGTTAGCTAAAAAATATCAGCTGATACTTGTTTAAATTGGTAGCCTTTAGCATGAGAGTCAATCTAACTGTGTGTAAACTGGGATGGGTTACAAGCTAGTTAGCTAATATTAGCTACCTCACCCATCGCTACCTAACTGGGTTCAACTAGTAAACGACAAACAGCGACATGGTCACGTTAACCACCAAGTACTGTTGTCCAGTAGACACCCAGGGATCACTTAGTTTATTGGCATTCAGGTCACTAAACGTTTGTCTACTGAAATGGTCAAAAATGTTATTCGCAGCTAAAGCTAACGCTGCCTAGCTAATGCCTGTCAACCATGGATGTTGGCGTTAACGCTGAGTTAGCGTTAGCCGTCTAGCTAATGTCTGTGTGCGATTATTGGTAACCTTACTGTCTTATATAGTTTAATTAGGTGGGTGTCGTGTGTTCTTACCTCAATTAAAGTGTCAACTCTAAGTCGTAAGTGTGGCTCATGAATCCTTGTGGTGACAACAGTGTCTGCTAGCATACTGAGAGCAGCCCGCTGCTCCGCAGGGTCTCAGCGCCCGACAGCTTCACACATGGTTATTTCCATGGTGGGCTGCCACGATCAATGGTTTTTCTATCGATTAACCCATTGACTATTACCGATTAGTCGATTTATCTAAACGATAATTAATTTTCATCCAAGAAAGAGCAAAATGACCACTTTATTGAGGTGGAGAAACTGTGTATCACTGTACAATGCAGTATAGTACAACATGTAAACAGATGTCTATATGTTAAAGTGCAAAACTGGCAACTTTGAGCATGATAAATAAAAGAGTGCCTATTCTTGAAGTTAGTAGTAGATCCAAAACGCACATAACAAAGTAATATATTTGGTGTGTTGTTTTTTTTTAATGCAACATGGACACAGAGGGTATTTTTACAGCCACAGATCTGCTAAAGCAAATTATTTTCTCCTTATAGTGTAATCGTTTCCTGGCCTTGGTAGCAGCCACATATCCTATGAAAATATTGCAGTATTCCCAGTACACGACATTGCGGTTATAAAATCAAGGTTTTAGCAGCACAGAGCAGCAGCTTGGTGAACATTTAGCCTTAATGAACCACATTTCAGTCACTATTTTATGCTAATTTCATAGTCTGACAACAGAAACAGAAAAATATGTGAATGAGAACAGCTTTATTGAGAATTCTGCTGCATTAAAGTATAGCATATGTGAGCACAGAGAGCAGGAGAAAAGAAAACACATGTCAAGAGCTTGTATGCTCTCTGTTTAGGTGTTAATGCATTGCACTAGAGCTGCTGTGGTACGACATAGAAACCTTGAAAAGTGTATCTTTTTGTTCTGTGATAACTTCAAGTGCTGCCATGCTTTCAGAGCCTTGGAAACTTTTACACGGATCTGAGTCTGTCTCTGCTGCTGCTTTCATTGTCTAAAACTGCAGCACTGAGGGTAGCCAATTATTGACTGGAGATAAAAATAAAAAAAAAACACTGACATCATGGTGCAAGAGTAAGTGAAACTAAAGAAGCACGGCTATTATTAGTGAGAAAACATGTAATAGTAATTGATTATACTGACTAATCACAGCAACTCTAAGGTCTACTTGAAAGAAATTGGCATTTGTGGGGCTGTATTGTGTATGACGGTAATAGTCACAATTACTTAATTATTAATACAATGTTGAACCTCACATTTCACAGAAAAACTAATTTAAAAAAATAAAACAAAAGAAAAATTGAGAGAAAAGATCAGTGTGAAGGGCTACTAGATGCTAAATGCAGTGCAGACATGTACTTGTGACAAATCATAAACTGTATGTCTGTGATACCAATTTAAACTAAAATCAAAAAAGACACAGTCCAATCAATGTGGACTTTCATGCAAGGCCATGCATATGTTAGTCATTTAGAATTTAATAGGTACCATTGCAGACAGACAGTCACTGGAGACATAACATGCATGAATATCTGCTCACCAAAGGGAAGCATTGGCCCACAATGACAGTAACTACATTATCAGACTAACAGTGTGCAGACTACTTTAAAAGGTGTCTTAAAAGATTATATGTACATTTATACTGTGTCACTACCTCTAGTGAGATACAAGCCTTGAGTGATTAGACAGTGTGTCTGTCATCAATGAAAAGTCTCACCATTTAAAGATTTTCTGTTTAGAATAGTCTGCACAGCTGTAGGCCTTAGAGAGCTGGCAGACTGCTGTGCACTTTGTCCTCCCGTTGACACTGGTGACTGAAGACTGGCTGATTCAATCTGAGAAGCCTCAAAGTAAACGCTAAGTAAAGAACCATCTGTGTGATATGAAGGAGATGGTGTGTCCTCTTTTGTAGCTGCTGCAGTGATTAGCTCCAAAAAACAGCAGGGTAGAAGTGGGTTTACGAAATGTGCCTAGAATTAGAGGAGCTGCATGGAAGACTTTTGTCTCTGTGATCTGTGGCCACTTGTAGCTGATGAGAAGCACTTGGCCATGTTGGAGGTAGAAGACAGCCAAGATATTTACCTCCTTTCATATTTGCCAGTAAATTTTCTTATTTCACTTTCAGTACATTAAAATGTCAGAGCTTAGTTTCATCTCTGATTTCCATTTTTTGCGCTAATTACAGTGTTTTAATGGCTTTTTCAGTAGCAGTTTTATGTCATCTTTATGTGACTGCATCCTGAGCAGCTGAATTTAGGAAATTAGACCAGACAGCCAGCTAAAAAGTGAATGAACTGCCTTTCAACTGCTACAGATTTAGGATTCATTTTGTCTACATTTGTGAATTAGAAAAGGTGCCTAGCCGTAAACTCTTGTCTTTCTACTTTGAAAATAAATTGCCCAATGATTCTGGCTCCACTTCAAAGCAACAGTTGATGCTTCCGTGTTTTGACCTCATGAGTTTCTTGGTAAATTAACTTTCGCCATCGAGGGAGCAATATTTCTGGTAAAGACTGCGCGGAGCACCTCGATTTCCAGAATAAATGAGACAAGCTCTGCTTTTACTGTGTCATTAGACAGGGAGGGAGATGAGGCAGGAGAGAGGAAGAAAATCGGAACATAATGAGAAAGTAGAGAAGAATAGCGCTTGAGGAGTGAGAGAGAACATTACCTGACACACACATTAAGATCCTGAAGTTACACAATAACCATCTTTATAAACTTTTGTGTTCCCGCTTATGACAGCCTAAAAATAATCTTATATTTTGTGGTTAAACAAAAGCAACCTCAGTATTTCAGCTGCTTGATAGTTCTGTCTTTCTACAACATAATACATCAGCAGACACAATGACCTTTGAAAGGCAGCGTTCCACTGGATTTCATGCCGGTTTAACTCAGTTTAGTTTATTATTAGTTTATTTAACAGGGGTCACACAGCACACAAACTTTGGTAAAGAGTTAGCTATATATCTAATTTACATCTACAGGCAGGAAGATGTTGAGAACAATTCAGTGCAATGTTGCCTGTTAAGCAAAGTGCCGGGGTGCAACATATCCTCTTTTTTTCTTTCTGTTTCTAGGTCTCACAATTTTTTTGTCAAGCTGAGATCTGTTTCAACCTTCAGAGACCCTTGAGGTCTCAGCTGGTAGAAGCTTAACAGAGACCTTGTAGCTCTGCAGGTACCGTGAGAAACAGAAAGGGGAATAAAAACCAGAAGAAAAAGTGTGACAGCTGGCAGGTGGGATGGATGTGTGAAGGAGGCTGGTGTGGAAGACAAGTGAGGCACCACAGAGTCACAGCGTCTGCTCCTGACCTAACTCTGACTGCTGTAAGTTTAAAATTAAAGGTTATTGATGAATACAGGATGAAGAAGGCTCATACGCATATTGATTAATAGGTAGTCATCATGTCAGTTTGCTCTTGTGCGTTTCTGGTTGTTAGAGAAACTATAAACTTAAAATGTTCTGTACTTATAATGCACTTTTCTGCCTTAGTGCTACTTACTTTGGGTTCTACGTCTTGCCTACGGACACTTCATCCAGAAGGGATTGAACTGCCAAACTTGCAATTCTCCCACTTAATTAAATGCAATATAAAAATTCTAATTTACTGTTTTAAGTTGCAAATATTATTTTGATAGGTTTTGTTCACATTATAATGTAGCATCAACTTAATATTGTGTGTAATTTAAACTCAAATTTCTGCATTAGTTGTTTTAAAGCTATATTCAAGTTGTAGTAACTAAATAAAATTGGCTTGATGACTTAATTTTGTTTCACCATGAGTTCAGGATTTCAAGTCCCCTACCTACTAAACATGCAATTCAAATTGTGAATTAGAGAGGCTGTACGGCCTGAACAAATGTGATACAAAGGACATTTCAAAGTAAGTATCATGTATTTAACTAAATCCCTCTAAAGCAGTGATTTGAGAATGTTTTCAATTGTGATATTACCAACAGTGGACTCCTGTAAAGAGATTAGGCTACACCTGTTAATTAATGACTTAAATTACATGAGCAAAAATATAAAAATAAACAGTGACAAACATCTCATTGGAAGAAGTCATTTTTAAAATTGTTTGTCAGCTTAAAAACCTGTGCTCATAATTATGCTAATTAAGCACATGACATATAAATATAATTTTTTTTCTTCATACAGCACCTTATGCTGATTTTTTACTTTACTTGTATATAGTCATCTTGTATTTTTTATTGTATTATCTATCTATTTTTATTTCTTTATTGTTTCTCTGCCTTGTACCACAGTAACACCTGAATTTCCCCTCTGGGGATTAATAAAGGATTATCTGATCTTATTTTAAATAATGTGGAAAAACTAGTCAGAACAACTTAATTCTCAGGAATAATCAACTCAAAGGCTTTTGTTTATGCTACTACTCATTAAAGATGCTGTAATTAAAAATACATTTATTTGAAGTCGAAAAGCTACTTTCCCTAACTTACTGTAGTTTATTGGTTGAACATTATTTCAATAGAAGTTGTGTTAACTCAAAAAAGATTGATGCAAACTGTGGCGATACATTTTTTTGTTGTTGTTGTTCAGAGTGCTATGCCACCCAAATATATATTTTAATGAGTGTTATTAATTGGGATTTAATTTACTCAAGCAAAACCCCATTGACTGAATTTTACTCTCAAGTCATTACATCAGGAAGTTTATCATAATCAGATTTAAAAAGCAGAAAAAGAAGACCAGCAGAATACTGAGAGAATGTCGAAGTCGGTCCCACAAGTGATGCCAACACTCCTGGTCGTTTGGTTTCAGAAGCCTGCTGCTACTCTGTTCTCTCTGTCAGTTTCATTCCAGCTGTGTTAAAGTACTGACATAAACTTGGGTCGACAGGTGAAAGCAAGTAGTCACACAGTTGGACAGAACCTCAACAGGTTTTGGACAAGATTTCAGGAGCACCTGGACACCCAGCAGCACAGCTTGAAGTCTGTCTGACAGCTCAGCGTCACACTGACAGCTTACAACAGCCTCACTGCAGAGGGATGAGGAGGTGGTTTCAAAGGGAAAAGAAGAAGAGTGATGTACTGCTAATCATTCAGTAAAGAATGGGAAGATAAGTTCCTCTCTCATGCTGGTCCTCTGTGACTGTATATGCACATACTCAGCCACAACATTATGACCACTGACAGGTGAAGTGAATAACATTGATCATATTGGTACTATGTGGTGTTCTGCTGGAAAACCTTGGATTTTGACAACTGTGTTGATGAAACTTAGACACCCAGATAAACATTGTCCCAGAACAAGCACACTCCCTCATGCAAATGGCAGTCCCAAATGTCACTGGCCTACCCCTGCAGGAAAATGCACCCCACCACATGGCAAAAACATCAAACAATCAGGAACATCTTGAGGAAAATGACAATGGCCCAAGATGTTGATTTGACCTCCAAATGTCCTAGACCCCATTCTGATCAAGCATCAACAGGATGCAGGATGCAGGATGCAGGATCTACTGCCAGCGTCCTGGTGCCAGACCCTATAGGACACCCAAAGAGGTCCTCTTGTCCATGCCCAATGGTTCAGAGCATTTTTGACCAAATAAGGGGGACCAACACAATATTAGACAGGTGGTCATAATGTTATGCCTGATCGGTGAATGTAGAAACATTATGAAGGGGAACTCCACTGATTTTACACATTCAGTTCAGGCCCCATGAGAAATACTACAGAGTCCTTATAGGTAAGTCTTGCTACTCAGCAGCCCTCTTGGTAATCGATTGGTTGTCGATTGGCTTCTTGGGGGAAGGAAGAGTACATGTGTCATGCAACTGCCATCTTTGGAGGTACAGAGTTCTCCCATAGATTTCTATTCAGGCTTCTTTAAATAAGGTAATGACATCTCTAGTACTACTCAACTGTTAAAGAGCTGGTTCAAGAGGAGGAATGATCCCAGCAAACAAAACCTATTTCGATGTTCAAATTAGCGCCTAACCACTGTTTTAATGCAGACTTGAGAAATAGTGAACTTACCCTTTCA